>JPKZ01003190.1:414831-430382 GCA_000803305.1 Toxocara canis
GGCTTTAGGGAAGGAGGGAGCTCGGGCACAACAACCCTTTTCAGCGCTTTTGAAAGATATGTTGAACGAAGTACGTCGTTGTTTGAGGCCGTCGACGCCTTGAGAGCAATTCTACTTACTGGTAATATTGGATGGCGTTTGCGGCTAGCGGTACGTTGGCCGGCATAATGCACCGTCTGAAGTCTGGTGGGGAATCTTCGCAATATGCACACCTACGAAAAGTTCAGAAGTGAAGTAAAAATGATAAAAACTCCATTTAAGGAACTCTCATCTGACAAAAACCGTTCGTAGGATGGTCGCTGGGCATTCTGTGCTGGAAACAAATTAAACACATACAGCTAAAGAGGTAAAGGGAAAACACATGAATTATGTCAACTAGGAGATTCTTTACAGAGATTTTTTTTGCGGAGGTAAGGAGACGCTTACGCTATCTAACATCTCAAAAATGGGGGCTGCATTTGAGATGGGTCGAATAGAACGAAACAACCGTCCAACAAAACCGTCTTCATTTTTTCCCCAGCTGTTTGCTGAACATTCAACTTTTCAGTTTTACTGAAACCTCTTCTCCTGGTTTTTTAAAACCGAAAGCGTTACATCATCTCCACTCGTTCATGCTTCCCCAAGTATATTGGTGGCCTTTTTGTGAAATGCCTTGCACTAGCCTGTCCCTTACTTGATCAGTATTTCATAACAGGTATGCAAAGGTAGCTGTAATTTCATCGATCCCGTATCCATGCAGGCGACGACCGTGCCCATGCATGATTGTTTTGACCAGTTTCGGGACGCCTGGTGGTCAGCCCGCTGGCGAGCCGTCGGGTAAGCAGCCAGGAATCTAACTCAGGTCTTCCCGCATACAAAGCGGGGCTCTACCACTAAACTACCGCCCGCCCCATTTCATAACAGATAAAATTTAATATTTCAGATGCTCCCTTGAGAGTCAACACAGATCATGTTGACTCTCAAGAGTCTTGAGAGTCAACATGATCTGTGTCACTCACATGTATCGTTTTCGTTTACGCTAGCTGCACCCTGAGTTGTATGAAATGAATATGTTGACTGATAAACATCAAAAATAGCATATAAACACTGTAAACTGTAAAGCACGAGTCGTACCATTTGCACTGTCACTGAAGGCAAAGTAAGGCAAAGCGGTCTCACAGAAACTATAATTCGCCAAGTGCGGAGGAGGAAAAGGGAAGGAAGGAGAGGTATAAAAAGAATCAGTCGACCGATGCAAATCGCAGAGTTTTGTGTGGTTCTTGCATTCTTGCCTCCAAGAATAATTCTTGCCTCTAAGCCGAATTAGGTGTCCTAATATGGCTGGTACAGTAATGCGTACGACAAAATCGACCATGGTAAATTCACGTCGAAAAAAATGTGTGACATTAATGCTCACTTTTACCTCGAGAAGAGTACTTTTGATAACGTCATAGATAAAGTAGCCATGAGATATACGCTACTGGTTGTTTCAGATTATCTCATCATATTCTATACTTAAATATTCCAAGAACAGAAGTAATTTACAAATATTATTTAGTCGTTTTTTTGCTCGCCATTTTACCGTTGAAATCTCGCTTAGGACGTTTACATTTCATAAAACATTTGTGTTCCACGTGTAAGAATGGTGCATTTTTTTTTGGTTTCTTGATATTCGCCAAGAATACCATAAGATGTCTCGATGATATTTGCTCTCTTTTTTTTTGGCCTGACTCATTTTTCTGTCGTGTAATTTCTCATAATCAATGTTTGCATGCTTCAAGGTATCAAATAGGAGTAGATGTTTTTGAAATTTGTTCTGTGCTATGTAGATTGCTGAGTGAATCATAAATTAAATTCTCTGCTTCACCATGCATCAGAGGTACTTTTCAGGGTACCACACAGCAGTGCTCTGGTCTGAATCTCCTTATGACTATGTTTCTTTTTTATTTGAATTTTGAGCTACTCCAGTTTCTTGCTCAGTGTAAGGCGATGGCATCAATTTCCTTAAAATTAGTTCGCATCTACGCCTAACTAATGCTTTTTAAAACACTCATTCACATTGCACCCTTATTGTGAAGGGTTGGATTCAACAATGTAAGAATTCAGCGTTCTTGGTTAAGGCTAACCTCAGGCAAGTGGCTTGCTATAAATCTTCCTCAATTTGTTTAATGATATGCAATGAAGTTGCATTCCTTATTTATGCAATGAAGTTTTATTCCTTAATAAAATTCCTTATTTATTTAAAGATTTATTGGAAAAGTATTGGAAGCACAACTTGATGTTTTTGCTTTTCGAAGCCAGTCGCTGGAATGGTAGAGTTATGTAATTATTTATAAATATTTGTGTCAATAAAGTGCCTTTCTTTGCCAAAGTGTCAGTTTCTCTGGAGCCATTCTCTTTGCATATGTTTAGCGGTCAGCTGAGTTAAATTTTCTTTAAAAAAAAGGTTTTAAACACAATAAAATAGTATATCGAATCGGATTGGATCTTTAATTTAGGCGTTAGGGAAGGACTACCTTTACGATAGTACAAAAATGATACAAATACGATGCAAGGATAACACAGAGAAGGTTGTTCGTTGCCCGATCTGCACATCATTTAATCAAAAGGATTGTTAACTTCAGTGTACATTTTTTTTCTCCACAAAACATCTTTAAATCGCAACGCATCACTATTCAACTTGAAGAAAACAGTGTGCTAAGGAAAGCAGTCGTTCGGTATCTCATCGTTTTCAGTCCGTAATTTGTCCGCAATGTTTCAAAGGTGTCGATTTCGCGCCTCGTTCGATCATGAGTTGTTTTTGTCAGCATATTATTCAACTTTTCACTAAGTTTACTGTCTTCCATCTTCTTGCCCATTACTTTTAATTGTGTGCTGCTGAGGACTGAAATATCTCCTCAACTGTAGAGAGATTTTTGCTCACCAATTCGCCGGAATTTTTAAACGTTGTGAATGACTCCGATCGAGTGGTTTGCAACTCGTTGCAGTACTTCAAGGTCTTTTTTTGCTGTCGCGGCGATGAGCGGGAATAATCCGATTTTTGGGATTGCACAGGCCTTTTTTTGCCTGACTACGAATTTCGTATTTACGCGTTGCCTGATTGCTTTCATACGGTAGAGAAGCTTTGAACACGAACAGGACACGTTACCAAGGTAGGCTCGGAAGACTAGGCTACCGTCTACGCGTAAGCCTAGGTTACGGATGTTATTTTTCTCCGCAAAGCTTCAAAATGGTCCCACTAGCTAAACGCTTTTTAGTTCGCGGTCTTCCGAATCTGGTGATAGCTGTTTTCAACTCAATTATTTTTACCTCTCGCGCTTCGCTTAGATATTTCATGGTTTTTAAAAATATCTTCTAACGGACTCGCCACGTTCGGCTCTTTACTTTCTTCACACATATACTGATGTTGCGCATAGTATATTTTCCCGTGCGTCACAATTGCACTTACACCCAGAAGCAAGAAGGTAAAAAGGACAGGCGGGAGTATGCCTGCTTGCGGGATGTTTGTAGGGACTTGTTTCACCTTTGAAATCCCGTGCTCACCCAGTGTTCTTATTCTTCTTTTTAGGAGGTAGCTTTCTACTGGCCTTGTAAGTTTGTCATTCGGATTCACTCTGTCGATGATTTTCTGGAGGAGTATATATGCGTTCACAGTACCGTACGCTTTGTGGATATCTAACTGCACAATGTAGATTGGGTTATTGTGCCTCTACGTCCAGGAGGATTTTTTCACATAGTTCCACAAGCGCTGTTGTGATGGAGTATCTCCGACGAAATGCATGCTGACAAATGGGCAGAAAGGGCTCAAGTGCTTGATGGATGTGTGGGTATATGCATCGTTCAAAGAGTTTTGAAACATAGGAAAGAAGGCTGATAGGCCGGGAGTTGGCTTATTCTTGTTCGCTGCCTATGATCTCAAGTAGTGCCCTGATCTTCGCCTCTTCCCACACCTCAATAAATTCTCCATTCTGAATTATTTTTTTAATAGTGGTAGAAGTCCTGCGGCAGTAAATTCTTTTGCTGTTTGCAGCATTTTATTTGTAGCCCTGTCAAATCCTGCCACCTTATTTGCTTTCATTTTATCATTTCCTCTTACTCTACCTTCACTGCTTAGTGGCTTGAGGGAGAGCTTGTCTTGCGCTGAATTTCCGTTTAGTTTTTTCGGTAATGGGTCACACATGTTTTTTGTTGTCGCACAGAAATCATCAAGCCCTTCTACACTAACTGCGGTTTGAATTTCCTTCTTTTCTTTTCCTAAAAGTGCTTTTAAAACATGTCATAGCATGGCCGGGATCCCTTCGCACTTGCTTGCTTTCTGAGAGACCTTTCTTCTTTCAAACTTTATTTGAGTTTGAAAGAACAGGGAATGAGCAAGATGATGAACCATCATTTGTTGGCTGTACAATCCGTAAGTCTCCAACAACCAAACCTGTGATCCCAGCTTTTTCTTTTTCTTGCCCGGCCTTCTTACGTAATATTCTTTGATAATTCAGCTCGTTTTATAGTATAATTATATCGCACGTATGCATATGGAAGGGACTGCATTTGGGAACAGCACTTTTTTGAAGAACTCGAGAATATGTCGCGATGTGTCTGAGATACAAACGTAAGTTTTGATCGTGATCATTTAATCGTGGTCGTGATCATTTTGGTCCGCGTTGATATTTTGGTTTTGCTCTATCGATATACGCCCTCTTGCATAGGAATCTGATAATTGGCGACCCTCACAGATGGTGAGAGCTTCGCATAGCATTTGTTCGTGCTCTCGTTTGCTAGCATCTTCGGCTGTTCCGTATGGGATTCCAACAGAGACTGCTGTTTTGTTCATCGCGTCTCATACATTTCTGTTCAGTTGCATCGCCTTTGTCATCGCTGAATATAGTTAAGGCTTACTCTAGCTTTGAGTTGCTGATGGTTGATTTTTCGATGTAAGCTCTGCAGGCCTATGAAGTTCGTCTACCACAGGCTGTACGGCCGCCTGTAGTTTCTCAGATAGTGCTGACGTCACCGGCGGTAGCAATCTCGATGCTATCTTTTTCACCAGCCTATCCAAGTCCACTTCGCACGTGGTTGGAGATATTTCTTGAGACCGCGAACCGCTGCGACCGCTCAGCGCCTCCTTTAATGCGATGAAGTAATGACGAGAGTTATTAATTGTGAGCAATATGATTTTACTGGGTTTTACCATTTCCGTTAGCATAACGCCAATATAAATGCCCAACATTTTTTTATTCGTCGCGAAAGCGCATTATGTCATTTATCGGTATATGAGAAATTTCAATTTTGTTAAAGATGAAAATCTATTGATTGAAAAGATGAATCGCATTGATCGCTACCTTCCATAGATCGTTGAAGGCAAAAACGCTTACAATATTTTCATGAATTTTAAGTAGCATGAAATAATTTCTTGTTTTGATTTCAATTTTCCGTCGTTCTGTTACTATCCAAATACCATTGCATTGAAGTTTGATGTTAAAAGGCATCTATTTAGGTGCTGCTCACATCACAATTCATACTGAGTCTGACCTTTGAAAGTGGAAAGCTTTACGGAGCAGCCGGGAGCCGACCCCGGGGCTTTCACCTACGGGATGAGGGCTCTATCCGCTAAATTACTGCCCCGTTTCCCACTACCTTTTTAATTTCAGACATTGAATCAGACTCAGAAATCAAACTCAGTATTTGGAAACCATTTTTTTAAAATTACTCTCTGAATGAAAATACTTTTCATTTGTCGTTTACTTTTTCCTATGTTCCATTCATATCACGAATAAAAATCATTTCTAAACAATAAATTTTTGCATATCTGAAACGAAACTTTTTACTTTTTCATTATTGGCGAGTAAAACTTTTCCAGTTAATATTAATTGTTGCTGAATGGAAAGAGTTATTTTTTCTTCGAAAAAATGAATGAGTTTTCGTGAATCAAATTTTGCACTTATAGCTCGTATTGAAACGTCTCATTTGAATAATGAATACACTGTTCGCAAGTGTCACCGACGAATGGCGAATTTGAGAACGTTTTCAATTTTTCAAGATTTTCTTAACGGCGCAGTTTTTTTGCGAAATGCTAAAGATAGTTCGAAAATTTCTATTTCGATAAAAAATTGCAGTTGCGCTAGATTTTATAAGTTTATGTTATCATTATGATTGCATTTTTTTTTCTAGCCGTATCGGAAATTAAATTGATAACTAAAATCTAAATATGCGTTAAGAAGGGAAAACCCGTGATGTGGAATGCTGATAGATTAACCACAACAATTAAGCCTATTATATTTTCTTGAAGAATTAAATAGCCACCGAAGCAAGGGTATGAAAAAGCATTCTACGACTGGATTATATTTTTTTAAAATTTCGATCTCTAATTTCATGATTTATCGAGTTGAAAATACTACGGACACATGTACATACATGTAAAATATGCGATCGCCATAATGTGCTTTGCAACACGAATTCGCAAAAGCGCATAGTCGAGAATGATCGAGTAGCATTGTTCGAGCGACTGGAATCGAACAGGAATATCCATTTCAAGAGCTTTATGAAGATCCTAAACATTATTTTCTTACGACAAGTGTTTAAGCGTTGCAAAAAGTTCATCATTTTTTGAATTTTATGGCACTAATGTTGTTGTGGATTCAATCGTCATCTATAAGGCACGTCTGCTTTGTTGATGACCAAAAATGTTTTGTCAAACGCAAGAAGAAACGATTAAAGAGCATTGTTTGAATCATCATTGTATTTTTCATCGTACTCTTTTTCTAGTGTCTAGTTGTTTATATCGATCGCTCAATTCTTACAAAATTTCTTATTTCGTTCCTATATAGAATTTCCACACCTTTATGCCAGTAGTTGCAAATGACAATCACATCTCTCAAAAGATCATATAGACGCCTAAATTTCATACCGAACCAATAAGCTATGATTTTGAAAGCGCTCGTTTGCTGAGCGAAACTTTTAGTGTAGTGAGATAGTATGATGGCTTCAGCTCAGCTTACAATCAGTGTTGTTGACTTGGCGTACGTTGTACACACACTGAACATTTGAAACAAGCCGAATCAGAGCGCAACCGAATGTTGCTTAAATTGAGAGCATATTATCAAATAAAGAATAGTTCCTTTAAGCGAATTTGATAAAGGGACAGCATAGCGTGACATCTGCAAAAGTGCAGTCCAGCAATCTCTAGAAAAAATCTCTACCGATAGGTTGATTTATTTTAAGCTAATGCTTAATGGGTTGATGCTATTTTAAGCTAATGGTTTAACTGGATGGTCCGTTCTTATGATTTCTCAGTAATCCCAAAAATCAGAATCTGTAGAAAATTGCATCCACGGTTTGAGAGCGGTTATTTTTTTTTCAGCACTGGCGACATTTTTAAAACCCATCCATGCGAACACGTTTTGCCAGCGCGTACCTGGCCTTTTGACTGTTCGAACAGTGTCTGGAACAGCAGTCCTTCTTACTCATTACTAGAGAACTGTCTGGGTGTGGGATATCGAAGACATCTGGGAGAGTAACACAGTTTTCTGTTATGATTAACACTGTTCTAGATAAGATAACTATGAGCAACAGTAATCTAATACATCTCATTGCGACTAACATTTATGCTTATCCAACGGTGAAGACGTGATCTAGCAACTTTTCATAACCCTTTAACTGACTTTGAATACCTATAAAGCACTTTCGTTTTGTAATAGTACTAGGCTTTGCGGATGTGTTCATTCTGACTGACCTGATCGAGCTAATATATTGATGGCGTGAGTAGCATGAGGACTGGAAAAGGTTGGTGAGGGGTTGGAACAAGTTTTTATTATAAAAAAAAGAACCTTGATTAGCAGACATAAACGAGTAAAATATTGCCTTCTCTAAACTTCTCAACTGGAAAAAAGTCAAGAACTTTTCTGAAAATTAAACGGACAGCGAATTTTTTTTCCTTAAAAAAAGTAAAAGTGAAACATATGTTTGTTACATGCAAAATTCACGGGTGAACGTAAACAATGCAAGACAAATGACTGTAAAATGTTCAGTGAAAAATGAGCGCCGCAATGCATTCGGTGATCGAAATGCTCGAATAAGCGTTTCACTTTTCCATGAAACTATGCACCAATCTTTACAGCACACAAAAGCACGCATACGAAAACGACGAGTTTGTTGTGCTGTGAAAGTCTTTCTTTTTAAACAATTTTTTTTAAAAACAAAATTATTTAACACATAAAGATCGAAGCCGACAAGATCCAAGAACAAGGATCGGAGCCGACAAGATCCGGGAATAAAGATCGGAGCCGACAAGATCCAAGAATAAAGATCGGAGCCGACAAGATCCGAGAATAAAGATCGGAGCCAACAAGACCCGAGAATAAAGATCGAAGCCGACAAGATCCGAGATTCGAGAATTGATGAGACTGGTTGAAAGAAGTGGAGAGACATGACAAAAGTGAACGGTAAAGGAAAAAGCGGAGGTTATGCGTGAACCGACATTCGGACAACATCAACGCTTCTCTTTCTTCTATCTAATTTTCCGATTTTCCAACAATCACGTTTTTCGAGTTCGTAACCGTTAGATTGTCTCACTTTTTTCGTTGTTTATCGGCGGTCTATACTTCCATAAAAATATGGATTTCAAAAGTAACAAAAGGTAATATTCTCAAAAAAAAGAGGAAGCGGTTGCATTTTGGGTGATAATTCATTGCGACTTTGTCCTGCAACTTCGATATTTTATCGGTACCCAATCGGAGATTTCGTATTGCTTTAACTAGCGCGAGCAACATAGAATCCATCCCCCCTTCTAATAACGTTCGTAGCGTATGAGTGTTCATGTGCGATTTCAGCCTTTGACAGCCGTCAACATATGTTAGCGAAATATGTTCTTTTGCTCATCATCATTCCGGGAATTTAGTCGCAAAATGAATAGGTTCATTTTTTTCTAGTGCAGTAAGCATCGGAATGTGCCGCTGTGAATCGACAAGTTAAAAATGACAAAAGATTTGGCCCAAGAAAATGTGTTTGAGGAGGCGAGCAAATGGAGACTAATGAAAAAAGGTGCCGCCTTGGAGCACACACACAAATATACACACATACACACATGAGCAGAAGGTGTTCGGTGAAGCTCTTTCCTCGTAATTTTGATCGGACCGTTGTCAATGCAAACAGCGAAAAAAAACAAAGTTGGCGTTTTCAGGGATTGCCTTTTGATGATCTTAAAAGCATTTTTTTTCGCCATATTCAAAAGTGCAACAGCTGTGAGGAGATCAACTGACGAGAGAGAATAATGTTCGCATAAATGACGGCAGAATCTTTTTTGATGTAGCGATTCCTTTCGACCACGTGGCGTGCTAGGACGAAATAGTTTGCAATAAACATGTCTGCAAATATTGCTGTTTGAGGCATTGCATAACTTTATTTTAGACGGCATTGCATGATGTCCTTTCGGACGGCATTGCATGATGTCCTTTCGGACGGCATTGCATGATGTCCTTTCTTACGGCATTGCATGATGTCCTTCTTGGTGGCAATGCATGAAGTTGTGATTGAGAAAAACAGATTTAGCAAATTTCCAGAAGGTAATCCGTAAAGTTTTAAGAAGATTGATTATATAAACCTTATTATAGTATCATCGTTCTCAATTGATTTTCCATTTGATAAGATCTTTAAGTTTTGTTTTTAGTGTTTTTAAGTGCAGAAAGAGTTTTTAAAGTTTTGAATGTGAAGGAGGTTGGAATGTTCAGTGCGCACTTGTGAACTTGTGTTATCACAAACAAAGATGAACGGGGTTGAACAGCAGTGATGATTGAATTAAAAACTTCAGTTTGAGGAGGAGGAAACGCACAAGTATTGATTACAATTCAAATGATTCATCAAGAGCTAATATCGATCAGACGCAGTAAAAACAACTCAAAGGTTCACACAACAATTTTCCAGCAGAAGAAATCTCAGATGCTTGATCATGCTGTGAGTAAATCGTTGCACTTCGCCGATACTATACGAAAATGATTCACTATATTGGGCATTGTATACTGAATATTTCTGTAAAAAAAAAAACTTTTTATTAGTTGAATTAGCTAAAATTATTCGAGAGATAATTTCTCGTTGATACGACAATTTGGATTGTTCGTAGTCATATTCGCTGCATCGTTTAGCCTTCAGTAGTGAGCCACCTTGCTGCTATGCCACACTTCTACAAGCTAAAGACGAATAATCGTATTAAATGAACTATGGAATTTTAGGCATAGTGAATTTGGCGAAGATTAATTCTGATTAAATTTTTATTCGGGAACAAAAGATCTAAATATTTTCGTTCTGACTTTGCTGTTCAAAAAACGTGACCTATGACAGTGAGTCTAATCTAACTGAACTTATGCACGAAAGATGATTATGTTCTGATTATTTGTTTTTTTTTGGAATCACGACAAACTTTGTTCTCCCAGAATGATCACGAATTTAATATTAGATGTTAATTTATTGCATAAAACAAAAGACGCTTCTGCTATAAAAATATTCTGAAATGCCTAATGACACTAATAAGTTCGACGCATATTTTATCTCTTCATAAAAAACTAAAAATTCTACATTTACATGAGCTAACATCTTATAGACATTTTAGTTTCAAGAGCGGCATGAGCGGTTTTTCAATTTTGGTGGAATCAAAATAGTAATGAACCAGAAAGCGGTTGTTTCCGAAGAAGTGGCTTGGCTTACTAAAATTTTGAAAGGACGGATGGACGTTGTGCATATCATAGGATACATTTGCTGTTCACGGCTAGCTATCGGGAAATGAGTAGTCATTCGTAGTAACACAGATTGTAAAAGAGATAGTGCTGGAATTTCGCAATGTTAGATTGAGTTAGCGACTAATATCTGGGATACCTATATGCAGAGTGATTCGAGGACGTGTTAGTCGATCGAGACGAGATGTGGGAGGATGGGGGGCGAGGGAGAGAGGGCAAGGCTGGGAAGATTCTTTTATGAGAGAATTCGTTTAATCTAAAGGAACTAAGAAAAAAAATATGATGATGACTTTGAGAGGCAAACGTGATGAAATTACCACCCAACAAAACTAATTGCTTCAATGTTTTATCTGCAAAAAGTTCTGATCGCTTTCACCGGGTATGTCTCTAAATTTGGCGAAAGGTATGACATTCACTACATTCAACTGTAATCGAGCTTCATTTGTGACATATGACAAAGCTTGTTTGGTGGGCTGTCGCTATCATAGAAATGAACGAAATGACTGTACGTTTCTGTGAATCTACTTCTCGTCGGCTGTAGACGACCCATTTCGGCACCAGATACAGTCCTCTCTAACTCCTCTAACACCAGATACGATATGACTTATGATAAGACGCAAAATAAAGTTTTGGCAATATTTCATTAAGCGATCGTTAATTGCAACTGGACGAGCCACTCAACAACATAGGATGGACGAGTTCGATCATACTATGTCTCATCATCTTGAATTCGAAAAAAATACTTTTAAAAGTCGGATTTTTTGAAACGTTCCTGATTCTGGGAAGTGTCCAATCGATCCGCAGATTTTGAGAGCACTTTTGCGATAATTTCGAACGGAAAAGTTTAAGTTTCATAGCGTTTTATGCGCTCATCAATATGCGCATTTTTTTGATTTTAAACGAGAAACTTGTGGAGTTTGTACCTGAATTTTAACCAGTCGAGTTTTTTTTTCATTTTTTCCATTTATTTTTCAGAGAGGTGGGCGGACAAAGAGAGGATCTTCGCCATGCTGTGCCAAATGTTTTGTCGTGCACGATCGAGAGTGCAATGAGACACTGCACTGTAGGCGCTGTAACCGCATTGGGTGCACACAAAAAAAAAAGCAACTCGGTTTAAAAAGGAGCCTTACATCACCAATCGCACACATTGTGCAGTCTGTGCCGCTGCCGTTTGCCGTTGTATCGTCCGCATTTGTAGCACTACTGAAGCCGTTAAATTGGTTGCCTAAGTTGGAAGTGTTGACTGTTCCACCTAAAAGATGTCAACCGTCCCCACGAAATCGATCGCAACTTACTGTTGTTGGCTTAACAAGGTGTTATACCGACATGTCCTGCCTCCTTCTTCGCTGTGTAATCATAAAGTAACAGCCCAAAAATATTATCGAATTTGTCCAGTTTGTCAGCAATTTGTCAAAAATGTTATCAGCTCAAAATGTCCAGTTTAATTGTTGATCCGAAAACATTAATTAAGCGCGACCGTCATAACTGATTCCGGAAAAGTAGATATAGTATGTGGTTTTTAAATAAAAGGCGCTATTCTTTGGTTTAGGCTGAAAAAATGAGACAGACAAAAGTTGTCAAATAATAAAACAAGCCCGGACGATCAAACATATTTTCAAACTGAACATTTTCCTCTTCGGCTTTCTCATGCCTTGCTGTTCTTTTGTGCTCATAGTTGTTTCTTTTCTTCGGTATGCCAAGAAAGATCAACTTACTTTGTACACAGTAAGTTGTCAATGAGGTGCCTTGTGCGATGGTTTTGTAAGTTGCTGGCGTAAGAGCTATTAGAATTTTTGTAAAGAACAGCTTAGTTTAAGGCTTACTATCGTAAAGTGATACTTTATGTGCGTGGTAATGCTCATTAGACGATCGTCTATTTCATGCGCAAAAAATCATAAGTTGTCATGATGTATTTAGTGTAATTTTAGTTCGGTGAGTGCCTATCTTTGCGAACGATCATCGCATTTGTCAAAAGAAATTCTGTTTTTGGAGTTCAGAAGCGAAAAATTGGAAAAATCAAAACTGTTTCATGCACACACCACTCATTGTTTTAGTTTTGCAGTTCAATGAGTATCCATTTCATTATCTATGCGTGGACATCGCTTGAAAGCAATGATTTTCGTTCTTTTTTTTGAAAACATTCGCATACAAATTTGTTTTTTTTCAAACTTACTTTGTTCAACGCAAGAGGTTATATGAATCGCGTGACCTCTTAAAACTTTACTTCGGAGCAACACATAGATCATGCACCATCCACAGTAATTAAAAAATAATCGAAAGTTTCTTAAGGGAACATATTCTTAATATTTTCAGTTTTTTTCATTGCAATGGAATTGTTCACTTAAATGGAATATAAGTTCTTTCATTTTTGTTTCCGTCAGCCGTATTTATTAGCAATGATCTATAGTAATGCGGCAAGAATTGTTTGTGCTTCCATCTGCTCCTTCGCCGAATGTCCCCTTTTTAACCAGTTCCAAGAAATCATTCATAAACAAATCGGAAATGGAAAAAAGGACAATACTGCGAGAGAGAAAGATGTAGAGTTATATGCAGGTCGAAAAGTTTTCTCGCTGTTCCCCATTCGCAGCAGCTGCTTTGTGTAAATGGAACATAAAATAACGGGGAAACTGCGCCGATTCACCATCTGCTATACGATGCTACATCACTAAAGTGCTGTTGTTCCGCAGCTTAGGCACTGTGAATATGTACTGTTGGAAGCGTCGTATGACATCAGCGGCCCTATTTATAGCTGGTTCGATGAGGGCACTTAGAAAACCTTGCATAGCGTCTCAATATGTCCACGTTTATCTTTGCGCATAAGATCAGAGCGTTACAATCTCTTGTTTTATACGATTACTGTAGAAGAGTTGGCGTATTGCAGCGAACACCTCCAAGATGGAGACGTCTGAGGATGTTGCCTCCGCTGAAAGTGGACGCACCGACGTCACGCAACGTATCACGCGTACCGTAATCACACGCACTAATTACGGTACTTCCGGCGGTGAGACAATAACGCTCGAGTAAGCTTCGCAGTTTCTATTGATGCAGCTATGGTCCATAAGCGTATCCAAGGTCGTGGCCAAAGGCTTATCTGCCTAAAATTTTGTCCGTCTCACGAAGCCAGCGCTTGTCTCAACAACTTTGAAACGCAATTCGTTAGAATTATACTGCTGTTTTATTTATTTGCTAAAAAAATTCGGTTGTTCGAAAAAAAGACCGGAAAAGCCACATGTACATTATTATTTGCCTAGTTTTTCCATACCTGTTAAAATATTTTAAGAGTGTTTCGTTTTTTTTTTCCCGAAGGTCGGGAAAGCGATGTAAGGAAGCGAGTAAGGAAGCTTTAAATTTGGATTCTTCCCTAACATTGGGAATACTTTTCGCCTATGCTTCCCTAGTTTTTTTTTCTGTTCAAATAGCTGAACAAAATTTAATATCATCAGCGTGATTAATCGAAACTTATTCTCTTAAACGAACTGCTAATTCGTAACGGGAAAGTGAAAGTGCGATACATTGCAGGCATTGCAATGTACCTCCGTATGGGTGGAAGTATTCATTGAAGTACAATATTTTTTTGTGTTTGTTAAATGTGTTGCAAGGTTGATGTGTTGCCGCTGCTACTGACAGAACCGGTTTCAGAAGCACGCTGAATGTGCTGGTAAAAGTTTTAGATTAGTGGAACCGAGCCCTTTTTTTTTCGCAATTTAGACTCGATGGATCAACATTCAATTTCGCTTTCAATTTTTCTACCATTTTCTACTTTGTTTGAAAACTTTCTATTAAAGGCATGCTCAACAGGTTGACCGAAATTCATGTTTGACGATTACGAAATCGAACATACTTTTCGTTGTGGAGCTTTTCAATTTTTTTTTCAATGCACTCTTTATTATTTCATATTTTTAATGATTTTATTTGGACAAATATTCTGATATAAGAGGTATAATATTGCGGATTGGTCGTTGACGATCTAATATTGCGGATTGATCATTGACGATCTAATATTGCGGATTGATCGTTGACGATCTAATATTGCGGATTGATCGTTGACGATCTAATATTGCGGATTGATCGTTGACGATCTAATATTGCGGATTGATCGTTGACGATCTAATATTGCGGATTGATCGTTGACGATCTAATATTGCGGATTGATCGTTGACGATCTAATATTGCGGATTGATCGTTGACGATCTAATATTGCGGATTGATCGTTGACGATCTAATATTGCGGATTGATCGTTGACGATCTAATATTGCGGATTGATCGTTGACGATCTAATATTGCGGATTGATCGTTGACGATCTAATATTGCGGATTGATCGTTGACGATCTAATATTGCGGATTGATCGTTGACGATCTAATATTGCGGATTGATCGTTGACGATCTAATATTGCGGATTGATCGTTGACGATCTAATATTGCGGATTGATCGTTGACGATCTAATATTGCGGATTGATCGTTGACGATCTAATATTGCGGATTGATCGTTGACGATCTAATATTGCGGATTGATCGTTGACGATCTAATATTGCGGATTGATCGTTGACGATCTAATATTGCGGATTGATCGTTGACGATCTAATATTGCGGATTGATCGTTGACGATCTAATATTGCGGATTGATCGTTGACGATCTAATATTGCGGATTGATCGTTGACGATCTAATATTGCGGATTGATCGTTGACGATCTAATATTGCGGATTGATCATTGACGATCTAATATTGCGGATTGATCATTGACGATCTAATATTGCGGATTGATCATTGACGATCTAATATTGCGGATTGATCATTGACGATCTAATATTGCGGATTGATCATTGACGATCTAATATTGCGGATTGATC
>JPKZ01003190.1:443407-461507 GCA_000803305.1 Toxocara canis
TGCAAAAATCTGAGTACGGACTTTGCAAAAATCTGAGTACGGACTTTGCAAAAATCTGAGTACGGACTTTGCAAAAATCTGAGTACGGACTTTGCAAAAATCTGAGTACGGACTTTGCAAAAATCTGAGTACGGACTTTGCAAAAATCTGAGTACGGACTTTGCAAAAATCTGAGTACGGACTTTGCAAAAATCTGAGTACGGACTTTGCAAAAATCTGAGTACGGACTTTGCAAAAATCTGAGTACGGACTTTGCAAAAATCTGAGTATGGACTTTGCAAAAATCTGAGTATGGACTTTGCAAAAATCTGAGTATGGACTTTGCAAAAATCTGAGTATGGACTTTGCAAAAATCTGAGTATGGACTTTGCAAAAATCTGAGTATGGACTTTGCAAAAATCTGAGTATGGACTTTGCAAAAATCTGAGTATGGACTTTGCAAAAATCTGAGTATGGACTTTGCAAAAATCTGAGTATGGACTTTGCAAAAATCTGAGTATGGACTTTGCAAAAATCTGAGTATGGACTTTGCAAAAATCTGAGTATGGACTTTGCAAAAATCTGAGTATGGACTTTGCAAAAATCTGAGTATGGACTTTGCAAAAATCTGAGTATGGACTTTGCAAAAATCTGAGTATGGACTTTGCAAAAATCTGAGTATGGACTTTGCAAAAATCTGAGTATGGACTTTGCAAAAATCTGAGTATGGACTTTGCAAAAATCTGAGTATGGACTTTGCAAAAATCTGAGTATGGACTTTGCAAAAATCTGAGTATGGACTTTGCAAAAATCTGAGTATGGACTTTGCAAAAATCTGAGTATGGACTTTGCAAAAATCTGAGTATGGACTTTGCAAAAATCTGAGTATGGACTTTGCAAAAATCTGAGTATGGACTTTGCAAAAATCTGAGTATGGACTTTGCAAAAATCTGAGTACGGACTTTGCAAAAATCTGAGTATGGACTTTGCAAAAATCTATGTTGTAGCTGTAATTTCAGTTTGCTAGAAATTGTCTATAAGATAAGATTATTTTAATTTCAGGGTAGTGAGACGGTACTAAACGAGGATAGTGTACTGGTGGATGCAGTAAGGAGATTCCGGGAGCAACAAGCGCTACCAGCCGGAGCTTCTGCTGAAGATTATAATGCACTCATGAAGAAGTATGCTTTTTAACCTCATAAATTGTGTTGTCGGTTTGAATGGACGTCTCTTTGTAGTGATTTCTGACGGTATATTTGCAAACGCAAATTTCTTTTTTTTTTAAATGAAACTTTTGCAAACGCAAATTTCTTTTTTTAAAAATAAAACTATCTCGAGCTAATTTGGGGTGATTCGTAAAAGTGCTTTTTATTTCCTACTGGTATGAATTTTTTAATGAATGAAAATATGAAAGTGAAATCAACAAATAAAAGGCGAAAAATGCGAATAGATAACCAAGGAAAAGCAATTCTAGGAAGCATTAACAAATAGGAAAATGGGGCAATAATACCCTTCGTAACAAAGGTGAATGGAGTTGCGCAAACCGTTGTCCGTTCTCGAAAATAAAATTCTCTATTAGATAAAAAACCTTTCAGGCTGTTTTTTGTTATTTTTGTTATGTTGCAGAGATCTTGACGAGTGCAGCGCACGGGAGTGGGGATGGGGGTCTTGCGACAGAAAACAGCTTTTTTTTAAACACTGGCTTTTCCCCTGTGTTACAGAGTAACCTGGGAAGTCAAAAATCTTCAGGGATTTGTCAATATAACAGGTACTGTCTACCAGAAATGTAACTGAATTATTGCGATAGGTATGAAGAGGCAATCGAGAGGATCGTGCAGCTCGAATCATGCGGAGATGGTAGTTCGAGCAAACTAATGACACTTGAGGCTGAACTCAGAAGGACCAAGGACAAGCTATCTGAATGCCAGGTAAGACTAACTGTACTAGCTTTAAAAAAGAATTATTAAGAAGGACAGTGTACTTTGTTGGATGAATTTTAGAAAAAGACGATAGTCCATAAATGTAAAGCGGTTTTCTGTTGGCTAAGGGACGAGCCTTTTCGTCAACACTTTCGGGAAAACATGCTGAGCACCGAAAGGCGATGATAGCACTAGGGGAAAGGGGTGGGAGGAGAAGTAAATAAAATGGTCATAAAACACCCTCAGAAGATTCTAAAAATATTGCGAACCAATTTGCACTGACGTAAAGTGAAAAGAAAGAAATTAAAATAAAAAATAATAAGAATGAAAAAGAAGTTAAAATAAATGGCGCCTTAGAAGTTAGTGGAAACAAGTCCACTTATCACTTGCTGAGAGAAATAATAGATACAGAACTCATGAAACAAATATTGGAAGTGAGAAATTTAAGGAGGTGCTTCGTAAGATGCATGATCTGACCAGGGAATCCGACAAGGATGTTACGAAAAGAACGCGCTCTCTTTCACCTGGTAAGCTTTCGCAGTAGTGAGCTTAAAGAAATTTCAAAAAATAAATAGACTTTATTTTTTCACTTTTCTTTGTTCTTTCCTATTCTCGTTCATGGCTTTTTCTCTGCCATATCCCTTTACTGAGCCATAATGAGACTATCTCAGCCAACTGATAACTCATCACTTAGTAAAGGAGAAATTGGTCAATATTTTGGCTTTTCAGCTTCTGTAAATAGATATTATTTTGCGACATTCATGCGCAGATCCCCTCTGACGTTACCTACTTTGGATCCTTGAAATTATAAGTGCTAAAGTAACTCCTTATCTGTTTGATTTTGAATGCTCTGATAGATCCATTTTTTCGAATATAAGCTCCCTCAGGTAACATCTTCTTTCGAGTATCATGACGTAAAAGCCTTTTCTAAACGTATTTTCAGTCTAGACTTACTCGTGTTTTGAACAGCCTTCCTCAAAATTAAGTTGAAGTACAAAATATCCTTCTTTTCGAAACGTGTATTTACATATTCTTTTCCCTTTCAATGTACCTACTATTTCCACTTCGCAGATACTCTAAGCTTGAGGGCATACTTTCCAAATCTTTGCGGTATTTCATTTCTGTTGTTGAAATGAAATAAAAACGCAAAATCACCCTTAAAATGTGGATGTCGTTTTCAGGTGGAACGCATGTTGTGCCATCAGAAGTTCTACGAAGTGTCCGCTACGCGATACGAACACGCGATAATGAGCTTCAACAGCTGCAACGCAAGCTCAAAAGCGCTGAACTTCAGGTTGTTGTTACCGGATGTGTTTTTATTTGTTACCGATCTTTTTATATCGCTAAATTTAAATTGTTTTGTTTTGAGGTCATACAGATCACTTTTTCAAGTTCCATTTTTGTAAATAAATTCCCGCCGAATTATTATTTGTACTTTTTATTAAGTATTGATGACTAGTCTTTGTGAGATGTAATCTTTGCGATCATTTTGCTGTTTATCAGGAAGTATGGAAGTCTCATCTAGGAAAAACAACGAATAACTAATATTCTTATTCCAATATAGTGCTTTGATCGACTTCATCGAGGTGCAAAGAAATAGCCGCAATGTTTGAAAGCATCTCGAATTCGTAACTTTTAAATCCGGTGCTAAAGATGGAAAAAGGTAGATAACTGTTGAACCGACGGAACAAATGCAGAAAACACCAAAATTTTCCGGCGCTAAGCTAATTTATTTTTAAAAAAATGTCATGATACTTTATCGTTCATTTGGGACAAGAGCGAATTTTTCATGAACTTATTTGAAAAGGGAAAACAACTTCAAATATTTGGGTCATTATACGGATGGCGCCTGCCTTGATGACAAAAGAAGGATAGATTTTTTTTTAAAGATTACCGAACTGGTAACTCGATTCGAGACCACTGAGGAGGCACGCAAGCGTCTCGAGAAGCAGCTGGCTGATGCGAAAAAGGACATTAATAACCAGTAATTTGTTCTCATCAAACAAAGTGTATTGAGTAGTTCTTCCACAATGAAAAATGAAGCATTCCTTTTCAAAATTAACTGAAATAAATTGAAATTGAAGAGGAATAGTATGCGGAATAAAAGAAGAGGAATAAAGGAATAATGGATGTATTACGATGTAAAGATTGTGAGGAATAAAGGAATAAAAAATGAAGAGGAATAAAAAGAAAGAAATAGAAAAAAAAAGAAAAAAAATTACGAAAATACGTCGTGCGATAAGCGCTCGAATTGGAAAGAAATAGGTAGTTATTCAAATTTAGGATTTTCAGAAAAATTAATTGCGCAATTCAATAATTAAGGACTTCATGAGTACGCTTGAAAAGCCGCGGAGAGTACAACCTCGCCTTTTTGACATGATCTTCTAGCTTAACGTCCAATGTACCATTATCTGAATTTGGTCACGACGCTACCACTCCTTATCGTTGGAACAGTGGCAGACGCTGAGGGCTTTGGGGGGGAGGGGGGGGGGGGTGCGAGGGTTCAGTCCTATGCGCGTCGAGATCGCCAATAACATCTGAAGCAAATTTTCGGTTTCTTAGGCGTTGAATTTTTGAAAAAATAAAATTTCTAATCAATTCCTCATCTTTTCTTGCTTCTCCAATTGCTATCTGAAACAATCGCTTCAAAAGAGATCATTTCTGCTCATATCAATGCGGCTATAGTGATATTATATATAACATTCAAGTGCTTTGCATAACCAAATTTTTGGCCAATATGAAAATTTATAGGACTAAGGCATTAGACGATGCGAACCGTGAGCTAAAACGTCTAGAAGATCGTTTACGCAAAACTGATAACGAGAAGACAGTTTCGGAGAACGCACGCCGAAAACTCGAAGAGGAAGTTCGAAAGCTGAAACTGTTAGCTCACTTCTTGGCAATTTAGATTTTTTTTGTTTTTCTTATTTATTAAATGATGTTGTTCAACCTTTCGATCACCTTCTCTGCCTTATCATGCGTTATCAGAAACAGAGTAAGGTAGGTTAAGCCTTAAGAGTGCACAAAATGAATAGTAACTGAATGAGGAGATCGGTATCGCTCGATATAAGTAAACGCACATTAAACGTTTTTCGTACAATTTTTAATGAATAAATAAATGCGCGGATATTTCAAAAATCATTTTACCGTAGGTGATAGAATTGTAAACTGTAATCGGGTTCTTTGTAACACGATGTTTTGAATGTGTTCATATCTCCTTATCATAATTGATATGTGATTTTATCAGGGAATATTTATGTGTAACCATTCTTAGGATCTCATTTTAAAGCTCAGTTAAGAGCCGAATCGTTCGATGATCGAGAATGCGATGCAGGAGTCGTTTAGTTAAAGAACATACTTTACGAAATACAGTTGTCATTTGGTGTCTGCAAGAGAGTGGGTGCATGATCCCTTTCCTCTACCACTTACGGCGATCAAAAATCCACAGCTTCTCCGACCCGTTATATGAAATTGCATAAAATTTTCATACGAAAAATAATGACAAGAAAAATCTGTATATGTTCTGTACAGAAGTAATCGTACCTCTAACCAAAAAGTATAATATGCTCTATGCGCTACTGATTGTATCCGCTCGACGACCACATCGACGAACCCGAAGAGCCAATTACGAACAATAAATTTGCAGAATAATCGATCAGACGGATACGGATGGTCTAAAGAAAGCGCTTGAGGATGCAGAAGCTCAAAATCGTATCATCGAAGACGAATACAAAACACGGTAATTAATAATTTTTATACGCAAATTGCTCTTCTGATTTCCTTATGGCGTCCGTTATATGCGATCTTTACCAAATATTCTTTAGCATATCGCTTTGCATTTTTTACATTCCGGCATTTTCTCATTTGAAAATACGCTCAGGCACTTAGCTTCGTGATTCATGCTTTTTTTTTGTTTTGATATTTAAGGACTACTTAGCTTATATATATATCACATATTGCCATTTTGAAAATTTTTGAATCATTGCTTGCAAATTTTATTTTTGCCTTCGAGAATTATTTGGGTGAAATGAAAAGGACTGATTTAGTGAATCGAAAGGATGAGAAGGATACTATTTCCGGATGCTTTCATCAGCTGTATTTTCATTGATTCGTTCTCCATCGATGCAGCTGGCAACCATTCTTCCATCCATCTCGATCTTGTGCTTAGGGCATCTATGTGATTCCATGTAGGCGCACAAGCGAATCCCTCCATCTCAACGGCGGCCTTCCTGGTTTTCTTCTTATATTTCGTGCACTCATTTCAACTGTCGGCTTTGTCCATTATCGCTTGTTCGCTGGTGAGCGTTCGAACCTTGAACGTGCACACGTTTAAATAGAGATAGGTAGACGGTCCCAATACTGCGAGATTCTTAGCACCTTCTGCCTCCTCGTCAAGTGCCTCATCACCGTCACTGTGAAGGCCATAGGAGGCTGCGCAAGACTGTGGGCCACGTCTTTTCCTTTTCCTTTCCATGATTCCTATGGGCAGTTTTGGATTACCTGGTAGTCAGGCTGCTGGTGATCATGATTCCTGTGCTTTCTTTTCCATTCTCGTGGAGAAAAGTGCTAAATGGATTCACCACTCTCTCCTCCGCCTACGTGGTCCTTCATCTTACCTGTCCGCTCCTCTACTGCTGACATCACGCGTAGCAGGAGCTATGCTAGCAGTTAGTCGTACAGGAGTTTCCAAGATTACCAGACCCCGCCCGCGGAGAAAACCCGAGTCAGTTCAGAAGGGGGACGTGCATGATTCTCGGATGAAAACGAATGAATCAAAAATCAAAAGGATTGTTTTAGTGAAGTTAATATCAAAGGAGAATTGATTGCTTTTCAGCATAACCGAGCTTACGCGTCGTAGTGATGGCCTCGTAGACGACAACAAGCGACTGAAGAGCGATTTGAACGGTATCAAAGACAAGTATAGAAATCTCGAGATCCAATACAATACCACTTTACAGAAAATCGATGAAAAAGGTTGGTCAAATGCTCTGATTATGGAGAGCACTAAATAATTCCTACAGATCATTTCGTAGTTGACTGAAGAAAAAAGGAAAAAAACGAGTACATATGCTATCAGTTACCTTCATGCATATATCTGAGCCTGCATACTCACGACCAAGTAAACGAAATCCTACAGAAGTTACTTCAGAAAAGGTTACTTCAGAAAGTTACTTCAGAAGTTACTTCAGAAAACCAAGTCATTAAGATTATGCGCTAATCATAATCAGAGTTCAGATCTCGCGCTCAAAAATCTCGAGGATGCAAAGAACGATTTGGTCAGAGATTTGGAGAATCAACGTGCACGTTTCGATGCGGTCACTAGCGAGTTGGATAATCTGCAAACAAATTTCAGTACAACAACAAAAAATACGGTCGCAATTGAAATGACCGTCAAAGAAATCAAACAACAACGTGATGACATCAGGTATAGTTCTGAACACTTCAGGTGCACTAATCATCATTTTGTGTACTTATAAGTAAGTAGGAGATATCTGCTGATTGCCAGGGTTGATAATTCAGATTCTGTTAGACGCGACACACTCACTTCAACATGTCACAAAATTAAAAACTTTGTTACTTACAGCGATTCATTTGTCGTATATTGTTTTTATGAGAATGGCTTCTGCATTGACTCGATAAGAGACGTTTATTTGACGATAGATTCATGTGCTTGTAAATTGCCTGAAGGGTTTATTCCAGCTGAAGGAAAGAGCACGCTTACTCTATTCCACTCTGCCCGTTCACCGTATCGACGATATGGAGCACATAACGATAATAGCTAACTCCATCTGCTTGTTTAATTTCTGTTAAAGTACAAACCTTTCATGTTACATCGCGGTGGCAGTTCCGCTCGGTTCTTAGCCTTCTTACATTGGAATCGAAACTAGTAGCGATAGTTCGGTTTGGCTGTCTTGACAAATCTTCTTGGATTTGAACTCGATGTAGAATTAAATCGTCCGATAGTATCGTTCAATTCTGTTGTCAAGCTCAGTAAAGCATATTATGATTTCAGCAAACAGAAAGACGACTTGAATCGACAATTGGCGGATCTTCAACGCAAAATGGACATCGAAATCAAAAAGAAAGAAGACATCGAGAAAGCAGGACTACGTAAGTTTTTAGGAATGTGTTAATTTTTTCTTTGCAGGAACGTGAGAAAATTTTTTTAGAATATGGAAAACAATAGGAGAATTAGAGGATTGTGCTACTGTTCGTTCCTCTCCCCCCTCCCCTCCCTCCCTCCCCTATCTTGATTTTTTCAAATTTTGTTGTTGCTAAGGACCTTCCTTCTTTTCTCTTCTGTTCCTTCCTGCCGCATACACATGTTCATCGTCAATTCATCTAGTAAAAGTCATTGAGGAGTTTTGCTTGAGGTGTTTAATACTATCAATCTACACGGCTTGGAACTTCCATGACCGGGAGAAAGTCGCCGAAAATCGCATACGGAAGCAACCGAAAATAGGAAAACAAGTTGAGCATTTTCTTACCGAATCCACGTTTCAGCCACATAAAGAATCTAGAAGTTCAGGTTCATCCTGATCAGTTTCATATCGGCCGTCATTTTAATAGATTCGGTGTGGTGGAGTCAAGTCGCTGATTATCTGAAAATTAAGCAAAGAGAAGATTAATCAAGAAGAATACGTTCTGTAGTCTATTTCAGGTCACATTGGAGAGATCGAGAAGTTAAAGACACAAATAAATGACTACGAAAGTCAACTGTTGATATTGCGCCGTCATAACGATGATTTGGATACTCAGTTGAAGACGAGTCAAGCGAAGATAACTACAATTGAAAACTCGCTGACTTCAACGCAGAAAGAAGTCACAAAACTCACCGAGTTGAATACCAAGCTGCAAAAGGAGAAGAATGACATCATGAAGTAAGAAGACTTCTGTGTGGAAGGTTTTTTGTTTGGGAACTAATAATTTGAAATGCGGTTTCTTTTCAAATTCCTTGTTGAGGTCTCACGAGTTTCTTTAAAATTCTATAAGGTTTATTAGCAAAATAAGCAAGCAGTTCTTTTGGTATTATGCGCGTTCACGAAAGAGCATAAAGGCAGTTATTGTCGACTGATGAGCGCAAACGAAGTTGCCTTTTTTGTAGTTTCAGATTCCCATGGGCAAGTAAACTGGTAGCTCGGGATTTGCGACGCAGTATGTGTGAAATTGACCGCCGATATCATACACTGGATATATGATTGTTTCCTCGTTTCAGTCTAAAGCAAAGAACCGATGTAGAACTTGATGGCGTAAGGGAGAAGTTGCGTAAAGTGGAGATAGAAATCGAGAAGCTGAGAGCAGAGAACAGAACGCTTTATGAGAGCGAAGAAAAGGCAACAACGGCCTATAAAGAAGAGGCTAACAAAGTTCATCGTCTCGAGAGGGAACTTCATGAGGCAAAAGCTGAAATCGACGAACTTAGAAGTAAGTGTAATTGTTGCTACGAGAGTTGCACATCTCCTATTTAATGAGACATTGATTGACTCTGGAATCCTCACAGTTTTCGTGTCAAAACTTCAAGTCTAATTTTGTACGTCCGACGATCTTGATGCTATCAGGCTCGCTTGTTATTCTTTCGCCAATCTCGCGACTCGAGGGCACCTGTTCAGTTTTCCGTCAGAGGCCAACAACAGCACATAATTGTTGTCCTTCCGCCCTACCCCCCTCCCCCTTCCTCTCCCCGCACGTTTAGCAATAATAACTTATATGGGGTAATAACTTATATGGTGTGACACAGATACTGAATAATGCAGTGCTCGCACGTTATTTGTCGGCTATCGCATTTTTCCTTGTATAAGGAAGGTGTATATTATCAACTGCAAAAAAAATTTCCCATTTAATTTTCTTGCATTCAAGCTGTCGAAATCTGTAAGCTTGTCGTTACGTAGCCGCATGCAACAGTCGAATCCATCGTGCACTGCAATGAAATTTAGGATGCACTTGATGACGTGCAATAAAGTTATCGCGAGAATCTAAATTGCGTTCTTTAAAAATCAAACATCCTTCAGACGTTAACAGTTCTTTACTGCGCTGTTAGAACATTTCGCGCAGAGCATTTTAAAAATATTTTTAGAGCATTTTAAAAATATTTTCTCTATTAATTTTTCCAAAGGACCTATCTATGAGTGATCGGTTTATGTAATAGAATATTTACTCGTAACGTTTATTGATGAGTGTTGTGAAAGGGTTCTAGGGGTACAAACTTTCCACTTTCAGCACTGATGTTGGCGATACCGATAAAGTTGTTTAACAGAAGAGCTAGAACAAGTTGGACAAAGTTTGTTGCAGATCAAGAACTTGACTAGATTAAAATAATACCGGAAGTTATTGTAGGAAGACTCGGTCAACTTGATCAGGAGAATAAAGATCGTCTCGAGAACGTCCTACGATTACATGCCCCTTCAGGTTTCTTTTTCAGTTTTTGGGAGCTATTAAGAGAAACTCGCAAACTCTGTTTGTAAAATTACGACGCTTCGTGCTAGTGGTATTGGTCGTTGTAAAATTTTCAGGTTGCTGCGAATAGCAAAATTTGCAATCGCAAGAATGCAAATTGCAAAGAATTATTTTCGCAAAATTAGGTGCAAAGAGCTACGCAAGCTTTAGATTGTTGCAGAATTTCTTGCGGTCGGACTGTTATGCAAATTGCGAGGAATTATTGTCGTAAGATCAAATGCAAAAGTGACACAAACTTTATGTTTGTGCGTAAATTCTCGCGAAACTTTTCGTGCTTAGCCTTCATTTGCGGTCTTGAAATTAAATGGAAAACTGTTTGCCTATATTTTGAGTAAATGATGGAAAGAAATGAAGTCATTTGACTGTACTACTGTTCATTAATCTCAGATAAACCGGATTTATTTAGACAGAAGTGACACATATGAATCGACTCAGATAACCGAAATAAGAGTGAAAGAGATGGGCGAAAAACACAAACTGGATGTTGAAAAACTCGAGACTGAAAGAGTAAGTTGTGCGCAAATCGCCAAATCAAACTTTTAACAGTTTTTCCTCGACCCACAAAGTGAACTTAAAGTTCACTAGAGTCTTACATAGTTTCATTCGCCAATTATTTTCTCTTTGAACTTAGCTAGTGAATCTCAGTTAGAGGAATTATGATTATGATGCAATACCACAGAACTAGGCGGCACAAATAAATGTGGGTTGTGCTTGTGACATATGTGATATGCTGTTAAGCTTGCAAAGAGGAAATTTCATTCAATCGGGCTTCATCGCTTATCAAGTGGACGCTTGCTTCACCAAAAGCTTTTTCAGTTCCTTCAAAGGTTTTCGCTCAGCTCATTTCGGATTTTCAAGTTTATTCCACATTTTAAAAAAAATCTGATTCTGCGTTTGAGTATCGCATAATCGAATATTCTCTTGCTTATCAATGTTTTATTCAGCTGGCATAGTGAGCGGTCCCTGGTATAAATAGTACTCTTCACACGACTTTCTTTTTGAACCTTTTTTTTTTCAAATGTCCAGGCATCATTGCCCATATTTTCTCGCAAGCCTTTATGACAATAAAGAAGAAAGGTTACGTGAAAGCAATACTCGGATCTAATGGTTCATTATCATTTATTAACAGTATCAAATGCCTCCTTTGAAATATCAATGTTAATGTGCGCAAAGAGTACAATAAAATAATGCCCGGTTGGTAAGAGGTTGCGTGGTGATATATCACTGAATAGTCGAAGGGAGTCAAAAACAAGGAAATGGTACTAGTGATGAACCAGCTGTGTCATACTTGTCCAGTGAAATCATGACATATTACCTCAGGGAAAAGAGCAATATAAGTTTTTTTTTATCAAACGAAACTGAACGGATGAATGGACGGTGAGGTTCATGGGCGAATGAAAGAACGTACTAAGTAAATTTGCCATTGACTTCGTTAAAAAACATCCCTGCAATCCGCCATCACATTTTCGTTCATACTTGTCATAATGGTGCTATCCTATGCTACAAATAGTAACGTGATCTTATGGTTGTACGTCCGCAGCATTTTATGTGTGCATCAGGTTTCCTTACAAAAGTGTGTGCTTGTGAAAACTTTGTACTTAACATATTTTTCTACTTACTATTTATGTGCCTTGCGTGATTACAACTTCCCAATGCGAACATATAAAATGGATCATTAACGGACGATAGGATGCTTGTTCATTTTGTGTTTTTTTCTTCCATTTTCTTCCTAAATTTTTTTTAATCATTTTTGCGGGATTCAGGATGAATTATTGAGACGTTTACAATTGCTCCAAGATGAAATCGCTGAGAAACAGCGTATTATCGACCGTCAGCAAATCGAAATTGACAATTTGAAACAGCACTACGAGAGTGAAATCAATAGGCTTAAAGCTGAATTGGCCACGTTAGAGACAAAGTATCAGAACGAACTCGACGATGAACGCGATCAACATCAACGTGTGAGTTTTACCTTCTATGTAATCTTTTTTGGACGTTGTCGCATAGCTTTATTAATATGACTTTTGAGCACTGCATTTAATTCCTATTCTGCTTTTGCTCATGGCAGGGCGGTTGTGCAGAATGCAAGAGAAAAAGGTCTGTCGCGCACCTTCACGATCGTTTTTGAGAGGGATGCAAGAGGCAAAATGCATGATCCTCCTGATCCACCCTATTCTATGGATCATGAGAAATTCGTAATCATTAGATAGATCAGAAGGATGTTGCCCGCCGTCCCACTCTGACCGCTTCAAAAGAAGGCCTTGTGATGCTTCCCATCCTAAAATAACTGCCTAATTTTTGGTTTTCTTGCAATCTTGCAGCAAAGCAAGCGTATTTAAACAGCTCTCTTTGAAGGACCTCATGAAAAAATTGTTGTGGAAATTTCCATGCGTCCTTTACAGTATCTTCGTAGTAGTGCAAGTATGCCGAGTGATGAACAGCAGAAAGCAAGAGCTTAGCATTCTCTTAGATTCGTCTACATCGATGCTCAAAAATCCGTGTCGCAACAAAAGCGCCGTTTTTTTACGTTGTAATTATCATGATTCCAAGATTATCAACCCCACGGCTTAAATTTTTGCTTCTGTTTAGCTGAAAAAAAGCTATAATCGAAGTTCCACTCAAAAGTCTATGTCTATGCACTTACAGGAAATCGAAGTACTAAAAGCTTCTGAGGATGAACTTCGCAACAAGATCGCACTTCTAGAGAAGAAACTTCAAGAGGCACTAGACAGAGAGAAGATTTTGCACAAGGAGGTTGCTGAATGGGAGGAGAAATACGATACGCTTAACCGAGAGCTGGAAAAAATTCGAGATCAGCTCGAGACCGTTCGATCAGATGCTGAAAAGGTGCAATATTTCTTTCCTATTTTTCTATTACTATAGCTTGATGCATGATGAGATGAAGGTGGCTGAAATAAGAAAACGAAGGTGCCGTTGATGCTTCATTTTGCACTTGTCTCATTTTTTACCTGTTTGTAAGATAAGTAGGCCAACACAGTTGTATATTATAAATAGTACATTAAAACGTTTTTTTGGTTCCTCTCCTTCGTTTATCATTCTCAAATGATCGCCGATAGATTTAAATTCTTGATTTTTTTTGGTTTGTGAAATTTTAGGAGATTCAAAAATGGAAGACGGAAGCGCAGACTGCTCAAACGGAAGTGAAGAATCTCGAGTTAGCCAATGAAACGTTGAAAGCACAACTAGCCGCTGCCAATGAGCGTGCCAATTCGCTCAACAAGACGATCAGCGAACAGGCAACTAAGATCAGAGAATGTAAGCTTACGATAATCGTCCCCTCTACTTTTCAATATTCCGTGTATGAAATGGTAAAGGTTGTAGTAGGGATAGATCACCGGCCGTCCCCCCCCCCCCCCCCCCCCCCCCCCCCCCCCCTCCCCCCTTTTTCCGATCAGCGAACAGGCAACTAAGATCAGAGAATGTAAGCTTACGATAATCGTCCCCTCTACTTTTCAATATTCCGTGTATGAAATGGTAAAGGTTGTAGTAGGGATAGATCACCGGCCGTCCCCCCCCCCCTCCCCTCACCCAATCGTCCATCTCGATAGTTTCTTCCATGATAATTGATACTGTGAAATGCATTGAAACGTGGCAACGATGGTTATTTGAAATTGAAGGCCACTAGTTCTTCTTTTAGTTGAAGACGTTTTGTAGGAGCAAGACTATCTCATTTTAAAGCCCAGTTTTCTACTACTGGACAGCCGGATCGAATCGTCACTCTTATAACTCAAGGAGGTCTCCTTTGACTTGCAGATTTTCTCCCTAAAACTTAAACTGTTCTTGCCCAAAACTGTATCCTTCAATGATTGTAAAGGATGAAAGAGGCATGATCTAAAGAATATAACCTTAAAAAATATTAGATAACGAGCTCCTTCATGCGACTTTATTTTAGTGAATTCCCATATACGCCGTCTAGAAGAAGAACTATCAGACAAGAAGGCGACAATTGCAACACTGGAGAATGATCTGGAAAGTGCACAGAATCGTCTACACGCAGTTGAGGAGCAGTATACAGCTTTGCAACTCGAGAACAATAAGCTTCGGGCCGAGATCGATTCGTTAAATAGGCGAATTGATGTGCTGAAGGTAAGGTTTGCATTTCGTTAGCTAAGGTCATGCTTTAGATTTCCCGCGGTTACGACAGCGCATAATTTTCGGATGGTTTGGCAGATTCGTTGTACTCAAAGAGCCGCTTTAGCTATTTTTTTAATGACTTTTAGAGGAGACTTTTAATGTAAGCGTACACTACATAAGCATCAAAATGAGGCGAGTGTGGGCTTCTAAAGGAATACTTTATTATCGAATCTAATTGCCTAGAATACCGCGATGTTTTAGACGGTCGATCCCGTCACCGGGTGCAAGTCACAGCCTTAACAACGATGACGATCGCTGGTCGATCATCGCAGCAAAACGTGATGAGTAGACTTCATCCATTTCACACAGTTGCCAAATAATCACCAAAACGTTGATCGTCAGGTCAGTAAAAAATGATTGCACAATTAACTGAAATAATTGATATTCATGTTCGAAAAAAAACAATAAGACAGCATCACTTGAGGTCTCCGTCTTCAGAATACTAGAGAAGACATTTCAGATATTTTCTTTCAGAATACGAATGTATCGAACGAGAATGAAATTGAGCGCCTAAAGAAGAAAGTAGTACAGTTGAACGATATAACGAAACGACAGGCCGATGAACTTGACAAACTTCGCAATGAGGTAAGCAGTTAATTTCATCGTAATGTTGTTTTGCAAAACGAACAACGAGAGCTCGCTCGCTTTGATAGTTGATATTCGGTCCAGAGTCATATGCTTTCAATTGTTGGCTAAAAAACACGGGTTTTTTAAAATCTGCCTTAAATTTGTGTGATGGAACATGCTGTGAATATTGTTCTCCAAAACAAATTAATAACATGAAGTTGATGAGAGTATGCTTTTTCAATCTTTAGTTAATGAGAACACTAGACGCCGTAGCAGATGAAAGATTCAAAGCGTTAGAAGCGATGCTTGATGGTCGTTTATGCTTGACGTATATATACGCATAAGTATTTGTATGCGTATTGCACAAACATAAATGACCACACCTGTACTGGGCATATAACTTTTTTTTGGCTTAGGACTTAAACATCAACCCTACATCAACTGAAATGAATTCTATGTGTGTTATCGAGCCAGTTCATGTGAAATCATGACTTCTGCGGGCATCCCGGTTTCCTTAACGATAGGTTGATGAGTTCAGTTTTAATGCGTTGCAGATGGGAGATTAATTTGACACGCTCACATATGAGTTTGATAATTTTAGTGAGAATATTCTCTTATCAATAGCCCTGGACTTTTTTTCTTTCAGCGTGATCAACTGGATAAAGCAAATCGCGAAAAGGCAAAACAAGTGGAGCAGCTTACTGAAATGGTGAAAACGCTGGAGACTAAGATGAACCATATGCGACAGGAACTTCAGGATCTTAATGATAAGGTATGGTTCTTGTATCGGTTACGTCGAAAGGTCATTTTGACTGAAGGCTTTGTCATTCGTCTCCGAAAGTGAAAAGATCACCCAAAAACCCGCTGCATTAAAAGTGAGGGCTGCGGTTCGCAGGAAGGGGGGAGGGGGAAGGGAGAGAGGAGCATAGGAGGTGAGTTATCGGTAGCGTCATATCGTCAGTGTATATCTGAGTTCAATCTACCGTTGCGTTTAAAACGACTCAGTTATAAATTCGTTAGTTTCTTCTTTTAGTTGATCGCAACTGAAAACGAGCGGAATGCGCTACGTGCTGAGGTGAAGAAACTGGAACAAGAGCTTCAGTTCGGCAAGGATCAAATGTTGCGCAAGACAGATGAATTCCAAGCGGCGCTTGAAGACCTCGCTAATGCACATCGATCTTCTGAAGATGGCCGTATTAACGCATTTCAAGAACTCGAGACTCGAAAGTTCGAGATCAGTGACCTCCAGGTAAAGAACTTTAATCGATTCCGTTTGGGCTTCGCAAAATTGAACTTGCAAATGTAACCTGAATTAACGACCTAATTATAGTGCTGTCCCAGATCAAAAAAATAGTTTCCTTGTGCTTTTGATTTAGCACTCAACAAATGAAATGCTCCGAATTGCTCAACTGTTTAGACTTATAGAACTCTGGCAGTTCAAGGCGAACTGCACTTATGAGTGGATAAATGTGCTCATGATCTCTTTCTCTATCTCTCTCTACCTTACGCTTTGGCTCTGGAAATTATTGAACGGACTTCATATAAGTGCACACAAGAGTTTTCTCAAAAATCCGACTTTCTCTTAGCTGGTAAGTTAAAAGATTTGTTAAGATTACCCGAAACATGATTAAATTAATCGTTCACCAAATTTGTACTTTCACAAAGGCCTATTTCGAAATCAGACTTCCTTAAGACAACTATAAGTAATACTATACTATTTGATTGTTCAGTCGCGTTTGGACAATGCGGAAGAACGTTTGGGAGCGCTTCAGCAGGAGTACATCAGGGTTGATAGAGAAAGAGACATGCTAAACGATTCGTTACGTCGATTCCAATCGATTATTAGTCGTACGATCATTCCTGAAGGCGGTAAGTTAACCTTTAATTAATAGAAAATTATTATGGTAAGAGCTCGTTAACAAAAGAAAAAACAGCACAGGAATGCGCCAAACCTCGAATTCCGTGTAACCTCTCGTATTGGGGGGCCGCAATATTTCAAATGATCAATGGGCTGCCAGAATTTGAAGAGAGGCTGATGAATTCCAGATTAAACGATGAATGTGATGATATTCGCCGATAACTACCTGTTACGAAACGTTTAACCTTGTTCTTCTTAGGACACAGCTATGCATCCTCAGCCTTGTTCACATGAAGGAGGTAGGAATATGTTTGTTGGTGAAATCAAAGATCCGATGGAGGGAAGCGGGATTCCGGAACGGAAACACAATGGCAAGTGCGTTGATTTGGAGCTGTTAAAACGCTTTCCGAATGAATCAGCGGTCGTCATTTATGAAGGGTGACGGTAGGCCTGATGCTTTCTCGACTTCGATTCCTTTGCGAGGACCTCCGGAAGCCTTCGAAAGGACGGGATTTTTTTTGCGGAAGTCACTTTTCGATGGAATAACTCTACGGGAAATTATAATGCATGTTTATATTCTGTTTAGATGAAAATTCGAATACAAATTAGGCAAGATGGGATTTCATGAAAAAGATTTGCTAAAGTTAATCTCACAAAATTTTCAGGGAACTTTTCCAGAGATATTCGTTGTTTTCAGGTCAAATTGATGTGCAAACAATTGACGTGCACGTGCAAAAATTAATGACACGTATTGAGAAACTCGAACGTGAGAGGGTAAGAACTAATTCAGCCTTATCATTCGATTACCATTCCTTATTGTAAATCTCGAAAAATTTTCAAAGTATGTTATCTTCGTTGCGAAATTTTCGCGGCGATAATTCCAGACGAAAATCAAAGTTTCCAAACAGTCATCAATCGTTGCCGAGGCCGTCGACGATCCCTGGAATTGGGGTTGCTATCGCCTATGCCTTCGAACACATTGCCTTCTTGCAATGACGATATAGCATTGTTCGCTTTTTGAAGCTTAACACTTCCAGAACTTGAAAGACGCTTGGCGTATGTTTAGAACAAAATTTCTAGCGAGTTTATGCGATATCGGTTCAGCATCTAAAGATGAACTAAAATAGTTTTTCGTTGCTTTATTTCTTACGAAATTTTCGCTAAAAGG
>JPKZ01003191.1:0-12566 GCA_000803305.1 Toxocara canis
AAAAAAAAGATTAAAAAATCTAAAATCTGCCTCCATTTTCAGAGAAAATTTGCGAGATTGAAGGATCGAACAGAACGAATTGCAGAATGGATAAACAATGTTGCTAGGGCAGAAACAAATATGTGTTGGCGCTGTGACACAGATCCTTCTCGATAATGATGAGAGTGGAAAGCCTTTAATGCGCAGATGAATAACAGTTATGGAACCACGAAGGGTTTCTCCGTAAAACAGCATCACCAGATGACAAAAAGGAGTGCAAAGAACCGAAAACGAACACAAACGGTGGGCAGAAGAGGTACATATTACAATAACAATAAAAAATTACGTATATATGTACACATATATATATATATACATGTACATATATGTACACACGTATATATGTACATATATACATATACATACATATATATATATACGTTTGTATGTGTACGTACATATGTATATATACACATATGTATATATATATATATGTACATATATATATATATAAAATACTCATACACACCAGCATAAACACACTCGCGCGCACTCAACAATAAAATCTCCTCCTTCGCTTCGCTACATTGCTACCCCACCCCTCCCCCCTTCAAAAATTATTGCAATAGATTTCTGCCTGCTGCCCACAGCCATCTCCGCCTTCATCCCTTCATACTACCACCGCCAACTGGTGATTTCGTTTCACGACGACAAACACTTTCCTCCTTGCTTCCTCTCCGGTATTCACATTTCGTTGCGACGGTTTTCAAATTTCGTTTCGATTACAGCTGAAGATCGACGAAAGGAAACAACAAAAGTGAAACCCTCTCCTTCCTCTCCCCTGTCCTACACAGGGATGACACTTCCCGGCGACTCACTGCAACCTTACTTTCCCTTGATCTCAAATCTGGTGTACAACTCGTGATTTCTTTCATCTAGGAGATGACGGATGAAAAATATTCAACTATGCAGTAAAACCTTCGCCTCCATCAAAAACACGATGCAGTTCATGCTGACTAATGTTACGCTACCGCGACAAATTCTTGCGAGGTTACCACTATCATCCCGTGTATTTTTCGCGACAAATGAAGCCTACTCGCTGTGCGGCGGGGACAGCAACGTGCGTTAGTCTCTATATATTCGCGTGGTTCCCGCAGGGAGCTCTTCGTGAACATCCGTTCTGCCGGATACGTTTTCTGAACAACCCAACGAACGCCTTTGAAAAGACCGCATTTATTCGGTTCCCACTAGCGTCATCAATCATCCATATGTTTCATGTTTTTTAGCCGGCACATCACAAACAGCTCGGCATCCTCAAAGCATTACCGTCACTTCGAAACGAGATATTGAATACCTCTTTTAAAAATATAAACTTATCACTGTATCTATAGATAGCGGGGAAGTTATTCTTAGAAACTCGCCGCTTCTCCCCCATTTTCATGCTATTAAGCGTCGATCACAACGCACTGACCTTTTCGCCACTGATCTTTTACTACAGCACTTGAAGTACGGATTATATAGCAATGCCCTAATAGCTCCCTTTAACCGTTTGAAGCTAGTCGTAACTTGTAACCACCATTAAACTCTTCTACAGTGTATGGACATGCAGCGCATTAAGCGGGGAATTTGTGAAGCTATTCCGCTAAATACAATCGACCCATAACATCGCTTATGTAACCGATATCTAACATGAATCCATTTTTACCTCAAAACGGCATCTCTCTTCGCTAGATTTTTTTTTTGCTTCCTTTTCACTTGTTTTTTTTTCTGTTACTCGAAACATCAATCATAGTCCCTCCAACCTCATAACTTGCCTGACGTTCTTCTCTATAGTACTTCATCGGGTGATACTTGAAGGCTACTTCAATTACGTTCAAAATTATGTTCAAAACAAACGCTGTCGAAAAAAAGAAATATTGATACACACATCCCAAGAATTGATTCATGAAATTCTCGAGCCGCGCATTTTCTCGACTATGAAAGCGCGAACACAGGATGCTGAACAGTAACGTTGCCCATCCTTTTCAACACAATCACCCATTTCATGCATCTGATCCCGTAACTTCATGTGAGATTGGAAGGCTGAAATAAGCAAACCACTGCTCGCTAACATCAAAGGTGCCAAAGTTTCTCGTATGATGTGTGTAAACCGGTAAATTACCCGACAAGGAATAAAAGCCAGAAACTCACTGTTCTTCTTAAAGAATGATTTCATCTAGTTCAAACGAAAGGCACTCATGCGTCCATCAGCCAATTAATTTTATCATTTATATGAATAAGAAAAGGTTTCGTAAGTAACTTCTTTCCTATAATTCAGGCGTCGTTCTAGCATAAAAATAAAAAGGACTTTCTTAGCTCGCCCACAACCGACGTCACCTGATCATTTCGCTCCAGCATCGACCTAATTTATGAGACCATCACCACCATACACCCATGTTCCTCTCCCTCCTCGAGGCAAGCTAATTCCTCCAAAGTGCACTTAACGTTCATATGACATCAGTGCTCACCACGTGAATGCAAACCCTCCCACATAATCGTTGCAACCATAAGAAATGTTGATCTCGCATTTTGGCGCATCAATTTGGTCATCAATAAATTAACGCAAGCACCGTAATGCTGCCACTTTAATATGGACGCACGCCGTCCTCTCCATGCTTGCATTCGGCTCGTCAGCGTAGAGTGGATTTGCGCGATCCACGCCATCACACTCCTCATTGCACTACCGTAATCCAACCAGCATCACAAACGCACACGCAGAGAGAACAGGCCACCTAGAGTACACACAACAGCAGTCGAATACTAGGCGATAGTTTGACCACCAAGTTCGTCGAGAGGGAGCTAGAGAAGCGAAGGATGAAGGAGAAATCAGCAACCATGCAGAGGGAAATGCAAACCACTGGCCTAGAATTGCTTGGTCCCTCTCAAGTAAGGCCGCTTGTTCGCCGCTTTCTCTACCGAGAGAGGTGCATGATGTGCTAAAGCTAAATAAACAATTCTTGTAGCAAGTTCGCTCTCTAAAAGAATATGAAAATGGCGCCGGTTACGATAACGTAGATAATTTGTCAAGAACATGACTAGCTAGCAAGTACACCTAAGGTTTTTTTTTGAAATTCAATCCTTACAGCACTGCTGAATATCAGACACTCCTCACTTCATCCATGCATCCAATACTTCATAAAACCATTGTGAGTTGAAGCTTCCTGCCTTATAAGTAAAGCCTTTTGAAAATGACTCCCCTCACCTTCCCTCTCACCACTTTTCTCGACTTCTCAAACAACGTCGGCTATGTTTCGTGTCGCTAAAGTAGTCTTTACTTTAATAAAATGGTGCGCTTTTTCACAAAATACCACTTTCAAAAAGCAGGCAATGTAGTCTTTCATATGATGATGCGCGAACGATTTGCTCGATTTATAATGATGAGCTCATTTTCTCTCTTCGTTACCGTAGAGGCGATCAGTCAGTCCATGGGGACAAAAGATCCAAGGTAACATACGTGTCCACGTCCAGCAAAGCGCGAACGATTTGCTCGATTTATAATGATGAGCTCATTTTCTCTCTTCGTTACCGTAGAGGCGATCAGTCAGTCCATGGGGACAAAAGATCCAAGGTAACATACGTGTCCACGTCCAGCAAAGCGCGAACGATTTGCTCGATTTATAATGATGAGCTCATTTTCTCTCTTCGTTACCGTAGAGGCGATCAGTCAGTCCATGGGGACAAAAGATCCAAGGTAACATACGTGTCCACGTCCAGCAAAGCGCGAACGATTTGCTCGATTTATAATGATGAGCTCATTTTCTCTCTTCGTTACCGTAGAGGCGATCAGTCAGTCCATGGGGACAAAAGATCCAAGGTAACATACGTGTCCACGTCCAGCAAAGCGCGAACGATTTGCTCGATTTATAATGATGAGCTCATTTTCTCTCTTCGTTACCGTAGAGGCGATCAGTCAGTCCATGGGGACAAAAGATCCAAGGTAACATACGTGTCCACGTCCAGCAAAGCGCGAACGATTTGCTCGATTTATAATGATGAGCTCATTTTCTCTCTTCGTTACCGTAGAGGCGATCAGTCAGTCCATGGGGACAAAAGATCCAAGGTAACATACGTGTCCACGTCCAGCAAAGCGCGAACGATTTGCTCGATTTATAATGATGAGCTCATTTTCTCTCTTCGTTACCGTAGAGGCGATCAGTCAGTCCATGGGGACAAAAGATCCAAGGTAACATACGTGTCCACGTCCAGCAAAGCGCGAACGATTTGCTCGATTTATAATGATGAGCTCATTTTCTCTCTTCGTTACCGTAGAGGCGATCAGTCAGTCCATGGGGACAAAAGATCCAAGGTAACATACGTGTCCACGTCCAGCAAAGCGCGAACGATTTGCTCGATTTATAATGATGAGCTCATTTTCTCTCTTCGTTACCGTAGAGGCGATCAGTCAGTCCATGGGGACAAAAGATCCAAGGTAACATACGTGTCCACGTCCAGCAAAGCGCGAACGATTTGCTCGATTTATAATGATGAGCTCATTTTCTCTCTTCGTTACCGTAGAGGCGATCAGTCAGTCCATGGGGACAAAAGATCCAAGGTAACATACGTGTCCACGTCCAGCAAAGCGCGAACGATTTGCTCGATTTATAATGATGAGCTCATTTTCTCTCTTCGTTACCGTAGAGGCGATCAGTCAGTCCATGGGGACAAAAGATCCAAGGTAACATACGTGTCCACGTCCAGCAAAACCATTTAAAACAAGTGGAACTTTACGATGACCATAAGCTTACTCTTCTCCAACCAGCTGAACTGAGAGGAGGTATTCAAGAGTAGCAGCGCGATTTCAGGTTACGCTCGCAACTTGTTCCGGAAAAAATGAATAAGTATAGTGAAAACAGAGAAAAAAGAAGAGAAAAAAGAAACAGAAAAGTTGAGAAAAAAAGAATGACGCAAGTTGGAAACAACAGCTGAACGTTTGCGCCGCAATTAAACTACAAAACTGAAGGTGGGAAACTCACCTATGCTAACTATCGAAATCTGTGAAAAGAAAAAGAAAAACTGAGATAACAGATGTGCCCAATAAGATCATATAAACTTAATTCAACGTTTTCAACGTTAGCATCGTTAACAGATGCCACACCTAATGCACTGCATCAAATAACAGCTCTACAAGCAAGGTCATTAAGATTCAACTCGTTTACCAGCTCAGCGATAACCATATTAACACGCATTTAATACACTAAACCAACAATGATAGCAAGCGTATTTGCATGAGCAAACAGTACAGCAAAAGATGTAACAAGGCAAAGCAACAGCTGTGTACGCTAACCTCTTCTCATTGCCATAAGATTTCTGAGCAACCTTTGCGTGGAATATACTCACTATGCAATCGTATTTCTGACGGTTGTTGAGATAATCTTGCATCACTTCACTGAAAAATTAAATCAATTACACTAGTGAGAAGCTTAATTTGAAATTATACGAATAAACAAACATGTGATCGTCGCACGTTACCTACGACAGAGCGCAACTCGCCGCTTCTTCTCGTTAGTTTTCTATGCAGAACCATCCTCATAGAAGCACATAGCCTAACTAATAAGAAGACCGCAAATGCTTTACAGTTTATTACACTCAAACTCCTCCCAGCATGTTCGTTCAGTACTCTTGTCCACTTGTTCAGGCTGTATCTGTGAAGCTTGCTGTTCCAAACTGAAGCCAGAAATTTCAAACGAATACCTCCCGGCCTTATCAGGCCCTTCTTCTCCATCTCCTCCCACTTACCTCATACCTAACACACCTCATCTCATTAAAATCACAAAAACGAGGTCACAACAATACATTTATAGAATAAATAACACCAGAAAACTGCAACGAGCAATTATGGCGGAAACGATTTGGTAGCTTTTATGAAAGCAAAGTAAAATCTCCGCGACTAAATCCACTCACTCAAAATTTCACGAAAATATTTCCATACCACTACTACAAAACAGAGAACTACTGAATTTGAAATTGAGTGCAAACAGAAAGAATCCACATCAAGTCAATGCGACATATACTTCACGCGTTTTCGAAACGAAAAATGCCATCCACCCAATTTGCACCTGCAATTTAGCGTTACCTGTGGCAAGAAACTGACGATCTTGCTCAGCGAAATTTTCCGCCGCAGTTAATGCAAAACCACTTGGAAAATTCGCGCTGTTAGTTTTGTGATGCAAAAATCATCTAAAAAAAAAGAAAGACGAAGCGGAATATTTCATTCCGAAGGTGTTTCAACGTTGAACTGCCGCAAGCAGCAATAACCACTTTTTCATACCTGTAGAAAACATCCTTTTCCCTTAAACCATTTCTGCTACTGATTACTCGATCACATCTTTTTCTGCCTCATATGAACGGAACGAAGTCTGCTCATTAATACAGTGGAACAAAACGAAAATTCCTCCAAAACCTATCGCAACTTGTGAAATCGTTATAGTAATCACTGTTAGCTGCTCCAATAAAAAAAATACTGCTTGAAAGTTCAGAGGGTAGGCCAAATTCTAAGCTTTTAACTGGTATACAATACCTCGTTAGTGGTTGCTGTTCAGAGATAACGTTAAGGAAGTGCATCTGTTCCGGGATTGGCATCATGGGACCGTAAGGAGCACTTTGCTGTAACGGCGCTGGAACTCCGGTTGGCGCACCATTGAAACCATCAAATGCGCCAGCACACGATGAACCGAAGGCTGAGCCCGAGGATGTGGGCGCGCCAGCGTAGAAAGGATCTGAAGATATGCTTCTCCAGTTAATGGTTGCAAATTTATTAGCTCAGTACATGGCCACCTAAGCTTTCCGTTCACCGCTTCAAGCTTATTTTGTCGCGTAAAATCTAACTATTAACTACGCCTAAATTTTCATGTTAATCTGTTTTAAGCAACTGGGCGCTCCTCATATTGTAATGCTCGGCGCTACTTACATTTTAATGCTCATCTAATTCGTGCAAAGAAACTTCGCCTATAATTTAAAGCTCACACAAGTGACGCAAATGCAGGCTAGTTAAAAAATCGCGTAAGTTAGCCATGGCTGACTCTCTAAGCGGATAGCAGTACAAGTCAGGATTACCTTAATAATAGTACGTTCATATTTTTCACTGAAAATTCTGAACATTCTCGGCAATATCCCTGCACCTAATTCTGATTCAAATAGTGGCCGCTCATAACTTAAGCATAGCTTCTGTCTACCTAGACATCTCGCCAATGATCGCTTTCGGTGACCGTTCCACGTTCTAAGTGAACAACGTGAAGTGGAATTATTGGATGAGAAAAAATAAATCAATCATGCGATAATGCCAATTTCATTTCGGATGCAAATCCATGATCACGACTGAAATGAAAAATTAACCAGCATCATAAACAATTCAAAAAAAAAAAGAAATTGAATTGCATATAACACACAAATGAAATATGCAGTACCCATAGCACATTGGTTCAGCTGCTGCGAATGGTAGAGCAGCTGTTGTTGCTGTATTTGATGATGTGGAGGCAGCATCGAGGGATGACCGCCAAAATGCTGGAAGCTGCTACCTGAATGCCACAACGCTGTTTGAGGATGCACACTTGGCTGATGGATTGGTTGCTGTGAATAATAATAGGAAGGTGAGGCTCCAGATGGGGAGGCGGAAAGCTCGAGGGATGGTGCTCCGTAGAACGAGGAAGATGAAACTGCCGCCGCAACTGCCAATTCGTGCGGTGAGGCTGATGGAGATATGGCAACAAACTGAGCGGACGAAGACGCCGGATGAACATGCAGCCCGCCAGGAGTCGGCTGAGAAGGAAGTGAAGCGTAATCCATCTCAAGTCTCGAGAAAATAGCCAGGGAGGGCCTTGGCAAAGAGAAGAGACAGTCGCCAAGTGTGGGATGGGAATCGGAAAGGGAAAAGTCCCAACGATTCTCCCACCAACAACCAGAAGAGACCTTTGGATGCTTGATGGACGGATGGGAATCTTATCGGAGACAGAGGGCCAGACCACCGTCAATAATAGTTCGGGATGGGAGCGAGCACAGAAGGACTGGATTGGCTGGCTGACTGCCTGTCTGCCTGGTTAGCTTTCTAAGACAAATCGCTGCTGTGGCTGCTTTGGCTACAGCTCTCTCTCGAATATTTGAGTGTCGAGCGCAAGCAGCAATTCTCCTACACACACAGCCACAAGCACAGCCATCGCCGCAGCTAAGAGCCAGCTAATGGGCGTGGCAAGATGGTTGCCGCTTTAGGGACAGCCGACACCACAGCACAGCCTACACCGAAGGTTTACGCGACCCGACCCAGCCAACTCGACGGACTGACTACGAACGACAACGACAGGCCACAACGCAAATCTCTCGACGATGCACAGCTGTATGCAGTTCTCACGCTCCTCACAACATCGGGCACTCATCAATAAGCATGAAACCGCAATGGCACATATCCATTCAGAGTTCTTGCGATCGCCTCAAATCAATACTACTTAAGTGGCTCTTAGACAGTACAAACAGGTTTGATCTTCCACTTCTTTACTGGAAACATTTACAGTCTTCTATACAAGTTAACCTTCAGCTTCAGCCGCTGCATTTCGTTGATATTGTTCGTAGATTTCACAAGAAGACAAAAGTGCTAGAGTGGTGTTAAATCGTTTGCAGTCGCGAACAACAACGATCTAGCACAAAAAGAACGTTTGAGAAACAGCAATGTGTGTCGATCGGTTGCAACAAAACGTTTTGCATACAAACGCAATGCGCTCGATTTCATGTGCCAGCCAGCAAACATTCGCAAATGTTTTCATCCTCGTCCCTTTTTTTTGCATCTTCTTTAGTTTATGCTTCCACTTCTCGTAACATTCTTTAACCAAAACGTCTGCGTGTCTCGCCTACTTCCGTCCATTATCTATTGTTCTACCATTCGTATCAGTAACTTCCAAACTGCGCCGCAAACCTGCACTTCGAATTTAGCTCTTCAATCCTCTCTGTTCTCGTCTCCAGTTGAACCAAATGAAACTACACGTTTCAATGCCTTCTCTCGTGAGTGCCGAGAATGACCCCTGCAGCGTGGAACATTTCTTTCTATGACTCCGAGCATCTTCTTGTTAGCAAAAACGATAGGGTTTTGCTTCTTGAAGCTCCAGGTGTACGATTTTGAGCTGCCTTATGAAGCGCAATGTTGACATAAATGTCATCTAACAAATGGTTTGAAACTCAGATACAGCATAATTGCCACATTCGAGCCTCACATCTGAATATCCTCTATAAATGAATACTGCTATAGCGATCACCATTACAACTGACCACCTTAATATTCAGAAAAACAAGCAAAAGCTGAAGTGATTGGGTCAAGTAGAAGTCAGAGTTTTGTGCTATAAAATGTGTAGACGAGATGCCAACTGAGTATCAAACCAGTCTCGAGCTGAAGAAACTGCTAAAGAAGATATAAGCCCATATAATAAGTGAAGTAATGAATCAACAATTTGCGAACTCCATTAAAGCAGTCGTGAATGTTATATGTGGTTTGCTCATTAGGTATGTACAAACGCGCTCTATGTTCATCTTGCTCAGAACCTGCAGCTGACGCCATTCTTGTATGACTTGCACAAACAATACCCAACCCAACAGCGCCTCATAAGTGTGTCTCTGTTATTAACAGCAACGATTATTATTATGCAATCGGTCCGCATTGCAAGTGGCCTTGTAACACATGCTCTTAAGACAGAGAGGAGGAGAACCTTCATGGAGCACGTATACATGGTATAGATAGAGACCGATTAGCCACACAGTGTCGAATACGTCCTCGTTCGATATTGGGTTGACCTCATGTGCACTTCGCTCAGCGGCGCTAATTGCTTGCTAATCGCGCGCCAACGCAACGCGCCCGTTCGTTAGACTACGGTAAATTCGCTAACCAATGCCCCGCCCACCGCTTGCCGTTGCTATGTCCGAGGGAGCCGATTCGTATCTTCGACCTCATTTCAAAGGAGGGAACTTGAATGAACGAAACCCTCATCGGCAGCCAACTTCGTATGAATTTTCATCAGAATGCGAATTCTAAATACGCCGAGCTATAACACGCGCTACAGGAAGGCTATCACGGCAGTGATGGACGATCAACGGAAGTTTTGTAGGGTACTTGTTGATTTGCATACTGAAGTTTAGTGGCACAAAACGAAATGTTTCATCCGACATGCGAAATTAACGCGGTAAATGGCGCTAAACGTGATACGATATACTCTCGGATAATCGATTTGCAAGATTCGTTCCAATGTGTCTCACCTAAACAATATACAGCAAAAGTGTGATCATTAAACTACAATAGAAACTGATGTACGGAACTTTGTAACTAACGAATGAGTTTCTAATCCATTTGTGAATTTAAATTTACGAACTGTCTTGAGTGTTTCTTTTAAATCAAAAATATTGATTTATTTGTCAAAGATCCTAAATTTTATGCCCAGCTTACTTCTACGTAACTAAAATTAATTTCCAAATCTCGGTTCCGAATTATTACTAGGCTAAACGCATAAACAGTAATGCGAATCATAAAAACAGCCACCTATAGATCTGCCATATTAGATTCAAATCGCGCTGCACAACAGTGACCAACACTGATCATGTGCTCATGTTTCAAAGTTAAGCGAGGGGAGCCTCATTGTAAAATACCACACAATCTATTGTGACTCCCTTGAAATATGTTACATTCGAAACTATAGCCCGAGACAATTTAGTTCTATTCCAATCATTTTTTGATCCGTCATCGTCGCAAATCAAATCGCATTAATGATTCTTCTCCACATCAAGGATGCACTGATCATTTTGATCAAGCGATATCTGATAAAGAAATGAAAAATAAAAGACTAAAAACTGCGATACTGCTGTTTAACACAAGTGGAACGCTTAACTGAACACCTGCAAACTAAACAGAAAGGAGTGGCAAGGTAAACTATGTGGAAGGGAAAGGTGAGCTTTCCATCCTTAACCAACATCCGACACGCCCACCCACTTCAGCGGATGGAAAGATGAGCTGTGAATTTTGAGATTTTCGCAAAAAAAAAAAGATCCACAACAGGGATATAATCAAGCATGTGAGGGCTGACAATTGCTGAATAAGTACTGCGAAGAACGAATAAGTGAAATTTTTTCGGAGACGGATCACATAAAATACGAAATCTGAACGCCTTTAGCCTACGTACACGATTGCGAGCAAATCAAATCATTTAAACTTTTATGTATTCCAAAAACAGCAGCGCACATATTTCGATCCACGATTACGCAGTATCTGCTTTTGCAGAAAACTGGAAGAGATGGAGGATGCTCATGTGCCGTTCGAAATTAGATGCCTTCGAACATGCGCGAATGGACTGATAATGTGTGGCACAACAGCATGATGCAATCATCACAGTGCTAAACAAATAGCTAATAAAGTAACAGTTGCTGAAAACATTCTTGTCAGTTAACATAACCTTCAAGTGAACGCTGTCGGCCACACCTTTTATTAGTGGGGTACATAAGAAAAAACGATAAACGGTGGAGAAACTTTGCAAGACAGAAAAAAGGGCTCGGAATACCGAGAAATTTATGCATTGAACAATTTTACTAAGAAATTTTTTTCAGTTTCGACAAGTTCCGCTTTAAAAATCCTATCAATTTTAGTGAAAATAAAGCGGAATAAAATATAAAATCAATGAAGTGCACACAATAAACATTCAATAATAAGGTCGCAAGTCAGCAGATCGTATCCCCCTTTTTTAAAGAATACAGAAAACACCGAAGAAAAATTTAGAGTTAAAACACCGAAAATCCGTGATAGAGGCGTATTCGAAAGGAGGTTGATGCCATATACATCCCCATTCTTCATTCCCTCTCCCGCCCCCTCTCTTTTACAATATCCTTACCAAAGTCCCAATTACTTAAGCTAGAAAGTGCTTGTTGAGGATCGATTTCCTGAGCGACAACGTTGTGTAAACAAATCTTCACAGTAATTATGCGAGTCGTTCACGCGGGCCTGACGTACCTTTTCGCGTAAAACAGTTTAAAATATACTTTTTCTGAGTTTTTGCTTTCTCTTTTGTCCAAGTGCGAATCGCTAAAATTTTACAGTTACACTGATCGCTGGTGACGTTTTGTTGGCATAGAAGTGCCTCACAAGACCGACTTCGACACTACGCATACATACGCACACATATGACCGATCTCTCTGCTGCAATTCCAACAACTCATTACAAAGCTCCTCTTAGTCAACGATGGAAATTCATCAGCGAAAATACAGCACAGAAGTTACATCGTTAGCCGCAGTTCTTAAAACCAACGTGATAAATCAATCATTAAACGATTCATTTAACAGAAATCGACTCTTAAGCAGCAAAAACTCATTGGCGGCGTCTGTTCAGTAGAAAGGTCATTTATGGGAGACGAAGTGTACTTCATGAGTATTTATATGTAAACTATTTACAGTTTCTAAACGGTATGCCTGATATCGTGTTATTTAAACCAGCTCATATGCACAAGCCTTACTGCGCGCCACATTAGCTTTCTAAACCAATAATCTCTCCCCTCGCCTCCTCCCCCCCCCCCCCCCCCCCCCCCCCCCCCCCCCC
>JPKZ01003191.1:19874-46093 GCA_000803305.1 Toxocara canis
TCCGTTGTCTCCAATGCATACCTCGCATTGAAAAGAGATAAACGCCACTTTCAAAAGGACAAAAAAGCGCTTTTTGTGACAAACGGAACGAAAGATATAACTGATTCAAGATACTCAGTCGCTTTTTCGCATCATTCCTCGTCACTTTTTCCTCAAGATTTCCCTGCTCCGCCGTTTTTTTTTCCTCATGTTTCCTCACATGTTCTCTAAATGAGTTCCTCTTCTCGAATGAGAACCACCTGTGATTCCCTTACAGTTAGAAATCCTGTCCACTCAGTAGGAAACAGAATAGTATGAAACAATTTTCGCGCACCCACCCCCCCCTCCCCTCCCTTTTCCCTCCCTCGAAGTAACTGCATCTAGAAGGAAGAAGAAGAATGCTTGCAGTAAATACCAGTTGTTTGTTCTTGGTTAGGTGTGGCGGTGGTAGTGGATGCAGAGGACGTGCACGGTTGTGCCGCAGGAGGCGACAGTCGCATACGTTTACCGGCCGTCGTACCCGCCGCACACGCTGGAGAATCACTTCGCCTGCCCGCACGTTCCATCAATGTTTCTTTGCCTTCCAACGATAACTGCAATCACAATTTCTCTGAAGGCCTCACACTTAACTCCACAACTCTGGATCTACGCCGCACACATACAGGGAGTTACATACGCCAAGTAGAGACTGTCCTCACGGGCGGCCAGTACATTGAACGCAACGTATATAAAAGCTTGAAAAATATAACATGAGATGCTGAATATTAGCCAACTTCCAAAGTAGAACCCTACTCTACCAATCAACTTCGTTATGATGACTGCATTACAGCAACGAATTTCCGAAATGGCGTCCGTTCACGCTCTATTCTACGAAGAGCTCCACCGTTCGGGCAAGTATAGCTCTGTTCACAAACGCATTATCGATTAGTCGTTAGCTTCTGCGGGTAGTCAGTCGTGGGTGAGATAGCGATCCATACAGGGCCGGGTGTCAGTCGATACAGGATGGAACCTGTATTCCAGGAGTCGACAGAACGCCTTGGATAACCACAGCACCGTACCCACGTGGAGTTGTATATTCCAAAATAAAACTGACTTTAAAGATGCACGCTGCTATTTGACAGGCGATTCGAACTCACACTCGAATACCACACAACTCATCAAAGTTACGAGCCAAGCGAAATGCATAACTTGATAAAGCTATGATACACCTTCGTAATTCTACCACTTAAACAAGCAATGATGTTGTTGAGAAAAACGGCAGGAAGGGAAAAAAAAAAGCATATGTCAACACTACAAGTTGGCAGTTCTAAGGAATTCGTTAGCTTTTCATCCCAAAGCATATTGCTTGCTTTTGTTTGGAACATGTGATGCTTTTTAAAAGAGCGCAGCATCTGCAACTAGGACCGTAGCCATGATGGAGGACAATAAGAGAAAACCGTCTTCGCAAATGAAAAATGGGGTGAGATGAGCCAGAAGAATGAAATTTTGGTAAGAACTTGGCAAATGAAACGCTAAAATGCGAAATATTTCACTGCCTCTGGTGCCATTTCGCACATCCCTGAGCGGCTTATGTAAATTTAAATGCAGCAATTTAAAAAACCAAATTGCGCATAAAACTCATCGCCAGTCTGTACGTAAAATTTTTGTAAGGTACGGGTAAGTTGTTCCCAAGATGCGGGAATCACCTGACGTTTAAAAAAAACGATAACTGTTAGATGCATTCTGGTTTTGAAAAGAACACTGTCCCGGTTTTTCAAAGATAGGTATCATTCGATCAGGCGTGCTCTGAAACGTCTTCATTCCTTTCAACGATGCTTCCTTCTTAAGAAGATTTAGCACGTGAAAAAAAAAATCGATCCCCCTTGCCCGAAATGAAATCCCGAGTGTGGGTCTGCCTACAGCTCACCATAGATCAGTGGCGCTGAGCACTTGTTACCGGTGTGGATAGCGAGTTAGCCGTAAAATGTAGGAAAGCTAAAAAAAACTGAGGGCGACGACTCTGCATAGAGAGAAAAAGACAAAACCTGAGCGGTTGTAAATGATAATCTGGCAAGTAAAACAGAAAATTACAAAAAACCCTGACATTCAAAAAATTCCTTTCTCCGATCAGCTCCATTTAGCGAAAAAAGAAGGGGATGAACAAAGATTGGATAACACAAACGGTTGATAATACAGACGCTCGACCAAGAATAACGTATAAGGATGCGGTGCAACCTCTTCAACATTAGGCCAAACAAATAGTCGAAACGACTACCCTTCTCATACTTAGCTAGCACTATGCAAGCAAAGCTGACTCTTGAGCGCAACCATAAACACCTATCGATGTTTCTTTCATGTGAACTGTATTCTATGGACCATAAAAATGGAAACTTGTATAACGCATAAAAACGAGAACTAGAATCCGATAGATGAAAACTCGGTTTAGAATCAGCAGTTTTAAAAATCTGTGGATATATAAACGTTTCAGATAAGCCTACAGAATGAGTTTTCTAGCCGAAATAACGTGAAGACAATATGCAACATACCGACGGTGATGATGGTGTGGTCATGTTTGGGTGTGTGGAGAATCCGACATTCTGATGTGCGGCAAGTGACTGCAGAAATGGATTCAGATGCTGCAACGCTGCCGATGACACGTTCAAAAACTGAAATTATCCCTAACTTCTTTTGGCAGTAATGAACACCATGCGTATCACTTTGTGGGGGGTGGGGGGGAGGGGGGGGGAGAAGGGTGACGAGAAGTTATGAGAGTGGACGACAAGCGTTTGAAGAATGCAAACTCAAAGTAATGCCTTATCACTGCCGCAACAGGTTAATACTACCAGAGGTAGCAGCGAAATAATCATTACAACTTAAAACCCTCACAGGAAACTACTTCCCACTAGCAATGAATACAGTCGGTCTCCTTTTGTCTCATAGATGTTTATTTCAGAGACTTTTTGACGCCCTATTCGAGAGATCTTCTTGGTCTTACTGGCAGATAATGAAGGGCACACAACTTCAAGATGACGGACACACAACCTGACAATACATGGTTTAAAAATGGTGCGTCTTTATCGCACAGTTGTACTTTTGAATTAAAGTCAGCACGACTGAGCGGAAATAAATCCGACACTTTGGGAAGTCAGTGTTTTTAAACAAGAACATACTAACCTAACAAAGCCAGGCATATCCATTATGCCATATTTTCCCCTCTGAATTCTCCAACAAGCTTTCCCACACAAAAAAAATCTATGTGGATAATCACTGCAGCAAAAAGGAAAATTCTATCACATCCCCCTAGCGCACAGTGTCAACTGTTGCGAAATTTTCGGATGTATAACAACCGACTGGAAATAAGCGCATACTGCGTTTTTGCGCTGCATCAAAATTGTTTTTGTGCTGCATCAAAACTGTTTCTGTACCGCGTCAAGATTGCTTTTGTGCTGCATCAAAATCGTTTCTTTGTGCTGCATCAAAAATTGTCTTTGTACTGCATTCAAATATTTCGCGCTTCACATTCGCATTTGTAGATGAGTAGCAAATTTACGCATTACAAACGCTCATCACTACACAACTGAGTGAATCGTAAAGACCCCGATATAAACGAGAAAATGAAGGAAGCTGGCTGGTACGATGGCCGACGTAAATAAGTCCATACAGTTTGGCTCGCCACGCCAACCGATTTCAAAAACTATCAACAAATAAAAAATGACGCGCAACAAATAATTTATAGCAATACTGCCGACCAAAATTTCATGTAACTTTGTTATGTGCCGAAAGAAACAGCTATTTAAATATGACAAAAAAGCCGTAAGTGTTGAGGCGGCTGGAAATTTGATGGCTTTTTACGATATTCTGTAAAAATCCGCAACTCTTTCTTATGGTTTTCTTAACTTCTTCATCCCTCCGCTGCGGCGGATATGCCCTGAAAATTTTGAAATTTGCGAGTTCCTCTCAATCGAATGGAGATGAGCAGTAACCAAGTATGAGCCATATAATTGACGAGGAATTATGAGCGGAAACATGCAATTTTCTGAACCAGGATTTTCAGATAAATTCTTTTCTTGAACCACGCCCATCAGAAGAACAATGATTCAAATTCCAGTTCAGCTCGGCTAGGATCACGATAAGCATGTCAGATTCCAGTGTGGATTACGAACTCAGACTCCGGAGCCATCTTTCACTCTCAGTCCGTCTTTGTACTTCTCCACAACACAGTATGTAAGAGGAAAAGAGTGAAGCTGTAAGCAGTTGAATTACTGTCTAGAAGGAGGTAGTGAAAAACAGCGCTGAGTTCAGATATGTGAGCAAGTACAGACATTCTAAGTGTTAAATATTGGCACTATGCCTTTTAATGGGGCACACTAATGCTAACACGCTGACCATATATCTCCCGATTCTTGCCACTTTGTTTGGCTCCCTCGAAACACCTACCTTATTTTCGTTTTTCAGACCTTCAATTAAGCGCCTCCCTTTCGTTCTTCCCCCTCACATCTTTCCCCACGGGCTTAAAACATAAACGGGCAAATTATTCGATTTTCCAATTCCTGGCACTGATGGCGGAAATTCTTTACAGCCCTTGAAGCGGAGATGGAAGGAGGAAGTGGGAAGAGGAAGCGGGTGAAAAGGGGGGAGAGTGGTGGGGAAGGGGAGGAAGAGGGAGGACTAGTTACGAGTTCGTTCACCGCACGACTTGTTCCGGTTCTACGACCAAGAATCACGAGCAACTTCAGAACACGGTGACAATTCCCCTTCGATATGTCGAATATGGCAGTAAACGACCATGCATAACTTAGTGCTTTGTCAGTAGAGAACAAACAACTAAATTACCGATCGAATCCGGTCAAAATTACACTCAGCTTTTGTAACCATAAACATCCACGTATTAATGTAATGTACAGGTCACAAGTGTCGTCTCTCTGCCACGAATTTTTCGAACGCACAGCCGTTCCAAAGATGTCAGTTTTGTGGTCTCCCCCAACAAAATGAGTGCTCAACGAACGAAAAATATGAAATTTCCATGACCGTGCTTTGAAACTACCATAGCAATCGCTTTCCAAGACAGCAAACGCGAATTGTGCAGTCTCTGCTACCAGAGTGACTTGTTTAGAAGCGCACAATAAGAACAACTTGCATTACCCTGAATATATTTTACTGCCTAAAACTGCATATTTTAAGCGAATCTTTATCGAGTACATCTTGCGGACCTCTCTATTGCAGCGGTTTTGAAAAAAAAAAACAACACTGTCACCCCCCTAGTGCTTACCAGTGGGAAAATATGGTAGCTAGACAGAGACGGGAAAAGTGGATGTGAACGAACCGGCTGAAGTGAATTAGGAGGCACAGAGGTAGTAGCACCAGCAGCCGCAAGTGCGGCCAAATTGTGTGTCGTCCACATCAACACGAATAGCGGACTCGACTCGATACCTGTCAGTGGAAAAGCAGCCTCCGTCTGAAACAAAAAAGACTTCACCTTCTCAACCAAAAAGTCTAAGATCAGCCACCCCAAGATCAACATCTCCCTACATTCTGACCCAGCTTGAAAGCTGCTGACGATCCATTCCTCCGTTCCCCTGCAGCAGAAGAAAAGTTCTATAATTTTCTTGAGAATAACATTATATATATGTATATATGAATATATATATATATATATACATATGTATATATATGTGTATATATACATATATATATATATATATATAGCGATCCTTGCCGGACTACAAATTTTACTATCCGTTCAATTCTACGAAACTGCGAGCAAAACCAACCAGCAACACAAAACGCAGCACTTGGGAGCGCTGCGTTGTGTTGCATATCATCTATTAAAAAGATATACCTGCAATTTGCTGCAACAAAATAATAAATGCAATATAAAAAAATAAACATATAACTCCAGAACGACGTGAAATCGATTATAATTTAAGTTTTCAGAAACTGTTTAGCAAAACTGAAAAATCGGACAAAAAATGACCACCAGTTAAAACAGCTTGAAAACTTGTGTTGATTTTCTGCAACATCAAAAACCTTCATGCTGCGCGCAAACTGAGTACGTTTTACTACTTTTCAAATACATCACCTTGCCACTGACCTCTCTCCCACATCCCCCTTCCCCCTTCCTCTCAGTTTGGGAGCACCGAGTTGTGTCGCACTCTGATTTCTAAGTTAGACAGAAAACAGCTTGAGAGAGAAGAGGAAAAAAAGAAACGAAAACAACATAAAATGAGTAAGCAAATCGTTCTTTCCGTTTATGCGGGCTCAACCCAATACGTTAAGGAGTGATACGCTTATTGTAGCCTCATTTCGAGTTGAGTAGTCGCAGTGATTGCATTCAAAAAGATCACATCTCAACATGTTTTCAAAAACATCGCGCATCACTCATCATAAAATCTCTCGCACAACCAAAATGAGACACTCCTATATTCTTAAAATGCAGTAAACGACCGCATGTCGCCTAATTTGGGCACGCTCGTCAACACACCGTCGAACCATAGAAGACGCTCAATCGCTGCATTTGAAAAAAAAAAAGACAATGAACGGACAGAATCGGGAATATACCGTTTGCTTGTCTTCTGTACGGAAAAAAAAAAAGAAGAAAGAAGCGTGGACCTTGGGAACTCGAATGCGACATTTACATTTAGTGATAGTTCGTATCATAACTGTTCCTCATTAAATAATTGCTAACAGCTAAGATCTTAACAGAACCAATGATGCCCTTTCAAGACGGAAATTTGTGACGTTGTCTAGTGCACATTAATATTAGGAAAACGCGAGAAACAAAATCGCGTAAGAATGTCATCATCGCTTGAAGAGGTTTGAAATATGTTCAGTTATTGTGCAGTTTAATTGCTTGTTTCTCACGCACGTATCCATTCGATTCGTAGAACCTGCTTCTAAGAATCAAAAACGAAACCATCTCAGCACCATGAAATCCATTTTTCTTTTCACACCGCGCGCGCGTTTTCTATCTTGGTAACATTTACACGAACGAAACCGCTCACAACCAATTAACAACTGCAACTCTGAACAGAAAAATTATTTTGCTTTTTTTCCTGTTATATATGAGCTCGCCATTACTTTCTCTCCTCTCTCGCACCCTCCCCCCCCCCCCCCCCCCCCTCTCACTCACATGGCTGGAAAAAAGGGGGTACCCTCGCACCCTGGACGACAAAATTATGCAAATAACATAGAGGAAGCGTCGCACGCATTGGTTCTCTAAACAATTCTTGACTCAAAACTTCAATGCCGACGAACTGTTTGCACGGCCCAAATAGCTGTATTCCCCTCTTCGCCGGCGTATGGTAGTAATATACAACTTAAGCAAAAGCGAATAATACGGAAGTGAAGTACCTTGGCAAATATTCGGATTTAACTGCGTCCCTTGTTTCCATGGAAGTTGGTTAAATAACGGACAGCACATGCTGCACGATTCACCACAAGTATTATGACGACACTCACAACGAAATTGCTGTAAAGGATGTTTAAGCCTCCTTTTCGAGAAAGCAGAACACTTTGAATTTGCTACTCATTTACCCTATTATCTCGAACAAAGCCCTTCCCTCCAGTTACAGCCTTCATCTCGAATACATCCCTCCTGAGCACACGGGGAAAAAAAGCTAGCTCATTGAGGAACACTATAGAATTCTAAAATAAAAATATCATGCGACAGAGGCAGAAGAAATTACTCTCGTGAAAGAGGCAGATTTTACAATCTTCCCCTCCTCCCCCCCCCCTTTCCCTCTGTTGTCCTCGAGGTGGTACTCAAAGCAAAAGAGTGAATCTTTTGGGAAGGGGAGTTTGGCTTACCGGGATCTTCTGCAATACGAAAATAAACGTTTAAAATGTGAAGGGCTGGAAAGTCGAAATGAATCCTAGCAAAAGTCATAGGGAAGTAACATTTTCTATAAATCCATTACATTTCCGGTTCTGTCCAGGACCTCCACAAGGTAGATCAATATTTTCATCAGGTTATCGTTTGTGAAGACGCAAAAAAAGTGGAGCTGATTTTTCAATCTAGATTATGCAACGGACCGCAGGACTGTTCTTAGCCAAAGATAACGCAGAAGAGAAGGATCCATATTTCAGTGCCTCAGACGATAACCGCGGTTACATTTATTTCGAATAAGTATTCTAGAGAAGTACTAAAGGTAAGGAGTAACTCACGCCAGTGATCGGATCGGGTGGGCAACTTTCGGCATGGCCATAACAAATGCATTGACCACCAATACTGATATCCTTGATGGCGTAAAAGTATCGTCGAGTGACCGATTTATCCAAACGATTACTCGACCCTTGATGGTTTATAATCATGAGATCAGCATTCAGCGTTCGAGGGCTTAGTAGTCTCAAACGTACATAACGGGCGCATGTGAATTGCTGAAATAAATGCACAGCCTCATTTCTCTACGTATTAAATGCGGTAAGTGCTACTGTTGTTGTCGTTACGGATGTTGGAAATGGCTGAATGCGCGATGATGAAAATACCTTGTTCAATTTTAGCATAGTGTGGTTAAGAGGTAAAGAATACCTGAAGCAATTCGGATGAAGCTTCCGCCGTTGGACGCCCATTAACCAACGATGTGTGAATTTCTCCATTCTCAAGCGGGTCAAGCTTGGAGTAGACCTCAACAGTTTCTGGATTTAATTGTTACCTTCATTTAGAAATGCACCGGCCCCTCTACCCTATTGTTTTTTTTTCTTAGAATCCTAAGTTTTTTCGCTTCCTCCTTCTCCCTTTTTACAGATGGCACTATAACCTCCACTTAAAATTTAGTTATGACTTTCCGAATACTCCTCTCGTAATTAAGGAATAATGGAAATAGCCAAGTTATGGATATTTCCAAAAATTCTAATGAGCAAGTCACAAATATCTGCAAAAATACTTCCGCAAATAAGGCGCATTTAGTTGGCAAATTTTAGCAACAGCTATTTTGCAGAAATGTCTCAAAGCAATGTGAATAAACTGTCGTTAGCAGAACAACCATATACAATTAGTGCTGTAATGCCCATTAGTGTGATTTCCCTCAACGAGGAGCATTCCTTTCGATTCCTTATTTTTGTCCTCCATTCCCTCCATAGGTGTACACAGCCCATACATAATAGAGTGCGAAAATGCTGAAATTAGTGAAGTCACATACAACTGAAGATGATAATCGAAACAAACCCTACTATAAGGACGAACCCTTTCCTTCCCAAACGCAACGTGAAAAATTTCGCAGCATCACAGAGTTTAACCGATAGATTATATGGCATTCGCCCTTCTCTGTCCTCAATTAGTTTCACAAAACTTTGTCATCTATAAGCGTCGAACCGTCCCTGCTGTACTCAGTCAGCCCTAAGAGACTACTGATGAACTGGATAAACTGCCCAAAGGCAACCGATTTCGTCACCTTTGTTAATTATAGACTTTTTTCCGTTTTGATTCTTTTCTTTCATCAAAGTCGCTATTAGATTCTCTTCCTCTCATATAAAATTGTCTCACTGCTGTATGCTAGTTCATTTTCACTTAACTGATAACTTAAGTTCTTGTGCAGTTTGGGCAACGAAGGATACAACTTTCTAAAACGAAAAGATGTCAAACCTATTGCTGATTTCTCTCATAACTTCGAGCGGCGGACGTTTGCAATCTCAGCGTTAAACTCCATATATCTTCCCGCTTAATTAGTGACAATGACACAGACCCAGTGTCTAATTGCCCGACAGGCAACGTTCGCTCTATACCAACACATCGCAACGATAAAACAAAAACAACGATGCTATGAGCACTAAAACACTCACTTATGAAGCCCTACGATAAATTTTGCTCATTTGCGCTCTAAAATATCTAAAATCCCTACATTTTAGACGTGAACCGACCGTAAGTTTCGCAGTGAAACGGTTGGTACGAACAACAGTGTCTTGTTGTGTCCACTGAGTGTTGTTTCGTTGCAAGCAAATACCTCAAGAACACTCGCTATTTTCAGACGGAAATTGTCTCGCATTCATGAGGCCGAAATGGGTAGAAGCAAAATTTCGGCGGCCGAAAAGCTACCAAGTACGACCACAATGACAAGTGATTAGCTCTATTTGTGGCAAAAAAAAGGAAGCCATAGCTGATTCAAAAAGAGTTTTTAAATTAAATTCTATTTCATTCATGAGTTAAGCTTTTGAGTAAGCAAGAAGCATGAAAGTGAACAGGAGTATGATGAGCGGGCTTAGGTGAGTACTACAAAAATATGGGTGGGTATATATGCATTGACGATTGGCGGCTGTATGGCGATGTGCGGATCGAAAAAAAGGACGGCGTGGGAAAACGCAACGATTGGCCCACCTCGATTTCACGTAAAAACATTACGCACCACATTGCTCATCTACACAAACCAGAACACAACTACAATATCAATTACGCGGCAATGTCGCTCGCCATCAGCAGCATATCTTAATGGTTGGTTGCACAATACAGGCCAACCTTGTCACCATCACCTCATCCCTCCGCTACCGGATGACACGCCATGTGTCCCGACTTCAAGCTGAAGTCACAAATTGCTTACAAGGTGAATCAATGCGGTGCAGAAAGAAAGAACAAGAAAGAGAAGAAAGAAACAAAATAAAAGACGAAAAATGCGACCACAAACCGACACATACAAAAAAGATGGGCACAGCACGAAGTGAACTTATCCCTTTTACGCGACTATCACAACTACAATATTCCACCGGAGCGAGAAGATCTGCACATGTGTAATGCTTGTACAAATGAAAAGCAAGAAACTGTAAATGAGATTAAGGGAATTAAATTACTGGATCCTTATGCAGATATTCGTTGTTTTTACATAAATAGAAGAGTAAGTAATGTTTCCACTAAACTAAAAAAAGAGCTTAACCATTTTCCAAGAGGCCGAAAATCGAGAACGGTGCATCTGCGGCAAAGATGGCGAGACTGGTGCTTGAAAGCTATGACTTTACGGGAATAATTTGTAGAATGAAGTTCACTTTAGCAAAAACATTTTAAAAACCGATGTAACGCCTCACTGATGCACTCATCATTGCTGCTTATTGATAACTCCAGGACGTATGTGAAGCTTTCTGCTAATGAGATTAAAAGCGTTCCACTCGTAGGTTATATATGCGCAAGCAAAATAAAAGCAAAGTAACATAAATTGTAGTCAGACTTATTCGAATGTCCAGCTATTCCTCTATATGCCTATCATCGCCTACTCGATACTCCTGCACATTCCGCAACAGAAAGGCATTCTGCGAAGTCTCTGACTACAACTATGGAAGTAAATTTAAAAATGTGCGTGCGCACGTGACTGTGACTGCATGCAGAAAGAAAGAATCGGCGAAGGTAAGACGGAAGGTGAAGGGGGAAGGGGGGAGGGAAAGCAGGAAGGGGGAAGGGGAGGAGGGGGAGGAGAGGAGGGGCAAAAATGAGAATCTCGAAGGAATGAAAAACAAAAAAATTTCCTTACTTTGCGATCTCAAAGTTCTTACCATCCACCCACCGGCAAATGCGCATTTAGCCGCGAGAGAAATGGGCACAATACGAACAAATTTAATAAATAGCCGCCGCTGTGAGAAACGAAGAAACGGTTATGGAACAATATGCGAAATTCCAAAGAAATACGATGGATATAACTAAATCGACTATTGGACCTAATAATATACAGACACCGTATGAATAGAACGACAGAAAGAAAGATAAGCAAAAAGGCACGCTCAAAATATATCATCATTCATGATTTTTGACCGTAAAGGTTGACGACTTAGGTACTGTTCAAACGGATGATGGTAAGGCATAAAAGCACCGAAACAAAGCCATGCTCTTGAACGGCTTTCCACATTATTGAAATCAGCGAAAACCCATAAATTTAGTGCGCTGAGTTTAACACTAGTCGATAGTTTCGCATAATATAATCCATATGTGAAACTATCGACTAGTGTTGAAATACCGATGTTATGGGCTGCTAGCATTGGACCCTCCAAATTGCGCTAATTTCGAGCGATAATTAAAGCAGGCGTAATTTGTACCGCAACTAACGGTTATAAAAAAGAGGTGTTTTGCAATGTAAAAAATGTATTCGACGTAGCACCAACGATTTGTGCGATAAGAGTGCATGAAAGTGCGTCAGTATTTGAAAGTCTCCTTATAATCCACACTGAACACTGCTGATAGCATGCCTGACTCTCATTAAAGTCCAAAAACTTTTTAAATAATGAATATTGGCAACTTTGGTGATGACGTAAGATGCCTGCTGTCATGAAAGAGTTAGGAGATCACAGAAGCATGAGGTATTAGCTCGATCAATATGGGCTCACATCAAGGCAATCCAAGATCGCAATTTGAGTCCTCGCCGTTCTACGCAGTTAACTTCTCCCTCTCTCTCTTTCCCTCTCTTTGTGAAGATAATGAATAGGAACATTTTACCTCTAGATTTTCCACCTTCACGTCCTTCATGGAAACTTCACAATTACCAGTTTGACAGTTGCTGTGAGCTGAAGACAAACGAAAGGATTAAACTTGCGTCATCCTCAACCGAAATAATAAAGGTGAAATAAAAACAACACGATATACGACGCGAAGCATACGACGAGCGGTCGACGAGAAAATCGATGAGAAAAAAGCGAACGATCGCGAATTGACAAAAAAAAAAGAGAAACTCGACGATAAAAGCATAAAAGATACGACAACAAAGTCGAAATTGTCCTTGCCAAAGGGATTTCAAAAATCACTGAATTTCCACAACCGATTGGGTCGGTCGGTGCTGCTGCAATAAATGTTGTCATTTTGCGGAGAATTACAAGCTCGACGACGAATTTGAACAAATTTAAAATGATCTGAAAATTTTAAAAAATGACCTAATTTTCACGAAGTATCTGCGTGCATTACGCTGCGTTCAAGATCAACCGAAAAAGAAAGGAAGCACCATCACAAAAGAAAAATACAATATTACCGAGTAGTGTGCTGCAAGGACCACATTGCCTTGAAGAATCAAGTTGCTTCTTCGTAGTGGTGCACCTCCCCCTTACCCCCCTCCCCCTTGCCTCGGTCCATCCCTTTCCTTTCCAACACATCTATCCTCCAGGCGAAAATGATCTCGCCGTAGCACTACTACAGAGCTGCTGAGAATTTTTCACTGGCCATTTTTAAATCTTCTGGCATGAAAGTCAATACACTAAGGTAATATACAATAATTAGTGGTAAAATATAATAATTAATGATAACTTATCTTCAATAATTACTGATAGCCCATCTTCACTCTTCGAACAACACACTCAACAGTTTTCCGTTCGGAACACCCATTATTTTTCGTTATCAAGCTTCCAGTAAATCGTATTGGCGCTATCGGAATCCCCTCTTTGGGTGTCATTCGCTTCCAATTCTTTAATAATCGGCTGACGAATCTCGTGCCATCCAATATTGCTTCATAATGACTATTAGGCCTCTCAATTTTCTTCACGTTACTACACACAAAGGTTTGATGGAAATAATGAATGCTGTGCTGAAAAGCACGCCTGCGGGTTGGCATAGCATGCATTATTTGCTATTCCGGCCAAACAATCTATCTCATTCTAGACATGCTCAAAACTAAATATAAGAACGCTTAATTGCGCGTTAACACTTCTATCCGATCCGCAACTAAACGATTGCACACATTTTTGAGTGCCAGCTTTTAACTTTTCAAGCAATCTTTTTTCAATGATCGGAGCTCTTCTTGCTCTTGCGAGTATTTTTTAAAGTTTCTGCAATTAATCTCCAGCTCATACTTCACCTTGAAATTCACATACGGAGCCGTGCCTAATGACTCCGTAGTGCGGAAACTTCTGTGTTGCACGTAAAGGATGCTCATCCTGAAATGCAACTTCAGGAAAATAATAACTCCTCTCCTCACGATTCCGGACAAAGATTTCCTTTCATACAAACACTCTCGGAATTTATGAGTGACATCGGAATACCGTTTGAAAGCCTCCGAAAGAGCGAAAGCTATAACTTTCAAATTCCCTCACAATGGCTTTTAAAGCAAGAAATATCAAAATAGTACGCACATGCGTAACTGCAACTGCAAAGATAGAAACTCGCTCTAAAGCATTTCAGTGATGACAGAAAGATTACGAAAAGAGTTTAGCGTTCGCGAAATGTCGCAGAAGGCACTTGCTGCTTTCCATAACTGTTTTTTTAAGTGCTGTAGCACGGATTTCATCTTTCAAGAATTTCTCATATGAATATATAAAACTTCTGCAACGGTGTGTGCATTGCAGAGGAAACTGAAACGGAAGAATGCAAAAATTGGCCAATTAATGCAAGCAACAATGTCAGCACGTCATTAAGGAGGATCAACATCGGACGCCTGAAAAGCAACGCATATGAATGAAATCATCGTTACAAAAGTTTTAAATGAGAAACACGTTGATAAAAATATATGTATTACAAATATGGCGCTGCTTGCGCGTCATTTCCCATCTGTCCTCCGACGCAAAACACCCCTTCCCGACAAACAGACCTCGTTCCCTGACCGGAAACACTTCACCTGCTTTTCGATCAGGGTTCGTGGATCTGATCGCTCCACAACGAATTCATCTACAGCCGAAAATCTCTGCTCCATAAAGCACTAACCATTACAGTGATTGATTGCTACTAAAACCAAGTACCGGTAAAGAAGAACTTCAAAGTACTTAGTATCAACAGTGAAACATTTTTCAACGAAAGGAAGTGCTTCAAAACAGAACAAATAAAATGCACTGCTCGGCTTCAGTCTCTGAATCGCACATCTCTTCCCACTTTCTAATCGTGAGATCAACACATCTCAAACGAATAACAATCTCTCCCCCCTCCACCCCACCTCCTCCAATGTGCGAGAGATGAAGACAGCGAGAGGAAAGATAAGAGACGCAGAAAGGGGAAAAGGTAGGTTCAACATATAGCCTTTGTAAATTCTGCATAGATCAGCCAAATCTGTAAAATTTATTGTTAAAAAAACTGAAGAAACAGGGTTAAAAAACGAAAGCGATGAACAAAAACCGCGCAGAGCTAACGAACAATCGAGAGAAACTTTAGCGAAGCACAAAATCGACCTATCTGCTCATAAGCCAATGGTGCGAACGGGACTCATCGTTTAAAATTTACGCCGCTGCAGCACCATAAAGAGCATATTGTATAAAATAACTCTAACTGTACAGCTTTCAGATCGTTAGTTCTTGAAGCGCGAAGGTCGTTTGAAGTTTTCGCTCTAAAAAAATCGCACTATCGTCAATTGAAAATTTTAAAGATGAGCATGTTGTAAGCATCTTGAGAAACTAATCTGTCTCAATTAGGGAGGGTACTGGACGACAATCCAACGAGGAACTGAATCTATTCAAATAAATATTTTCATACCCTTCACATCTTTGGATGTTCTGAACTATCTCATAAATAGGCGACACAAATATCGGCTTATATTATGTTCCAATGATAACTCATCAGAAACAAGTCAAAAAGAACATGCCCGGCTAACTTCGCTCAGTGCAAAAATAAAAAACCAAACAATATAAAAACGTTAGACGCCGAAGCTACCCGCTTTTATTCTCAGCTATGCACAACCTTCTAAAGCAACGAGTTTCGGAGAGATTCACAAGTTGCAATCATGCAAGCATTTGGTACAATCATCAATCTATGTTAAACACATTTTCTAGGCTACCAAATGTGAGTGAAACTTCCGGTTATGAGAAAAAACTTCCGATAATGAATCATGAAGCCTGATGTAATGCATCAGCCATACGTTGAAAAAACAATCTTCAAGGCAAAAGAAAATAACGAAAAAAGAAGCAACAAAAAAATGACTTGGTACTGAAGAACGTGTTCATACATGCATGGAAGACTCGGCACAGTAACAATCTACAATATGAGAGTACAAATTTCAATTCCCAGTTGCATAAGGCTAAGCGCATTAAAACAAACAAGGCTGAGAATGAGACGCATATTTTGCAGCCATTTTTTACGTATTTGATAGCATATACTCTTACAAAGCGAATTTGCATGAGTTGTTTATGTAAAAACCGTCGAGCTGACTGACCTAAATCCAAAATGAGAAAACTGCAACATTCAACACTCTGCCGTAACCAACAAAATATTGGCAAAGAAAAGCAGCCAGGAAAACTGCAATAAAATTTGGTCTTGTTGGGATGATTTCCAAAAAAAATATTTGAAAATTCTATTGAATCAAAGAGGAAAATATTAAAAACTGCAAAATACGAAACATATACGCTATGATCATTAAATTGGAGCTGCTAAATCAATTCGCATTACTGACCACCTGTTTCACACCTCTTTCCGCTATAATGAATAAACACCATTCCTTTACCCTTTTGCCCCCTCTTCCTCACTTCCTCCCCCCCCCCCCCTCCCCTCTGCTCGAACGAAAGTAAGGTTCACCTATAGGAAAAATCAAAGATATAAATAATCTAGATCGAAATGAAGAGCAAAACTTTCAAAAAAAAAAACAACTGGAAAAATGTCTTACGTTGCACATCTTCTTTCCCACTAGACCTACCTGCACGACAGTCGACAACGCAACGCATCAATAAAACTATGAAAAACGGCGAGAACGAGACAACTTGTTTCGTTGCTGCTCTGTGTTCAATTCATATATACCCCCAACTTAGGCGCTATTTTACCCGTTCCTCCCTTTCCTTACACTTTTATGTGACCTCTCTCTCTCCCCTTCCCCTTTCCTTCCCTCCCACTCATTGCAAAGCTCCACCCAGCGCCCACTTCCAGTTAAAGCCTAAAGCAAACGCCGAAAACGAACACCAAGATGACTCTAATGGAAGATTATCAAGAAAGAAAGAAAGAAAGAAAGAAAAAGAGAAAGAAAGAAAGAAAGAAAAGAAAGCACTGATAAATAAATAAAAATAAACGCCAGTGAGCAAACAAAAAAACAGTTAGTACTAGAGTGCATACAAAAATGCGTTACGCGATGTGCAATGAGTAGAAAAAGAGAGTGCGCGTATGAAGAGAGTATTATGGGGTTGGACGATGGTGAATAACACGCGTGGGAATTCCCACGAGCGTTGAGGAGAACTCGGCATAAGATGCGATTCGTCTCTCTCTTCGAAACAACGTTTATTCACATGCCGTTACTACTCTTACACTCACCTCCAAATGCTCCATTTCATTCATCGGTTCCGCTAATTGTCCCTCGTCTAATCGTCAACGAAATATGTGATTCATCCAAAACAGTTCAAATACGTAAATGGTTAAGGACCAATTTGACACAAAATAAACTAGTAGTTAACGCACAGTTATGTAAATAGTTTAAATGCAGAAACAGTTAAGGCCATTTTCGCACAAAATTAACTGCAAATAACCAAAATTGCCTCTTAAGATTTACGACCAGAGCTGTATAAAATTTATAAGAAACCAGGGATATTCGACTATTCAGAAATTCACAACAACAAAAGTATCGAACGTCCAGAATGGTCAGCGGAAAAGAATCATCGGTAGAAGCAGCAGTGGACTTATGACTTTACATAAATGGTTGACGAATTTTCTGAAACAGAAAAGAGGATTTTCTTCAGGTAAATTTTCAGATATTCGTGAAAGATCAGTACTGTGGGTTGCCTCATCGTCTCATTTTATTCATAAGATGGATTAACATTTATGCTAAAAACCCTCATGTCTAAAATCCACTTATAATAAATCCAAGTATTCACTGCTTCAGCATTTGAGCTCTTCATTCAGCAGTTCGCTTCAAAAAATTTTGCATTAAAAAAACCCTAAAAGCAAAATCAGTAGAGCGAACGTCGTACAAAACTGATGCAGTCTTTTCCTTGAAACGATAATTGATTACAATAAGAGATGGTGTGGGAAGAGGTCAATTACGCAGCAAAATGCGGTGGGAAATTAACTCCACGATCAAATAGTGCAAAGAAGATTCCGTGGAAAACGGCGGAATCTTGCTAAATTGAGTGACAGGGATCGATTCAAACAATCGCTGTCAGAACGGAAAAGATGATTTAAACAATAAGTAGCAAAATCACCACCACGGACAAAATTTAACGCCATCATCACTACACTTCTAATCCATTACTGCTACAAATGAATAGTTCTAGATTAAGCCAATCAAAAAATGCAAAGTTTTAGATGGCAATTATCGCATTAGGTACAGCTCAACTTCATATTAAAAAAAAAAACAATGATAATATTTTGAACTGTATTATCGGAGAGACACAACTTGTTCTTTTTTTAATACTCATTTTCGGATCCGATACGCCGTTATCTCCCTCTTAACTCTCAACTGAACGAACAATCAGATCGAGTGCAGAACAATGAGAAGCTATTTCAATAGCACGAATCGTTCACCAAAACGTGTCAACATCAAACAGTCAACATATTTAGCCAACGTCGCTAACATGGAAATAAAACTTGCCACATGGCAAAATGAGTTGACAATAACGATACTGGCGCATCGAAAGATACTTGTGCTCTTCCTACTGTGCTGCTGATCTGTGCCTCAACATTTGTATCTAATGGAATTCGAAAATAACCTAAACTATATAAATAAGCGTGCACTGCAAAGGAAAAGTTAAATATTGTGACCACACTATTCTCTGCTTAAAAAAAGTTCAGTGTTAATGACAAAAGAATGACAAATGACAAATGAAAAAAAATAGCATAGCAAAATCATTGATTAACAGCTAAAAAACTGTTCTCTAAAAAGTTAAAGAGCCTAATTTGAACGACAAACATCCACACTAACCCAACTGTTCGCAAAACTTTCAATCGTGTTCTCGGCTATCATGCGTAAAGTTTATTATCGGAGATGATCAAAGTCCAAACAACATGCATATTATTTACAAGCAAGCATTTTTCCATTTATCCTAGTCGGCCGCCCGTACTAAGAAATAAAAATACTTAGCTGTTAAAATTGTCTCACTAAGGCCTTATCTCATCGTAACCTAGGTAAAATGCAAAATATAATGGAATGAAATGAAGAAGTAGAGCAATAAATTCACAAGTAAAGAAGCTATTTGCCTATACAGAAATAGATAATGCAGCACAAATTTTAAAAAAAAGACTAATGTTTTTATGCGGTATTTTCATAATGAAGCTTACCTTTGAAAGGCAAATGTCAGCAGCCCAAATTCTCTTTACTTGTATCTACCACATTCCCCGTTTTTAGCAAACGTGACAGTGCCATTTATGCGATGCGCTCTTCGCTTTATATATAACGCGACAGTAGTCCTATGCTTTACATACCTCCACTAAGTAAAGCGATAAATAACTTATTCACTTCGAACAAAGCGACCATAAATTATACAGTCCACAAATTCCCCAAGGAGAGGTTTATTCGGAACGGGCGGATATGTCGAGAGGCATGTTGCTTTTTTTAAAGGCTGTGCTCAATAATGTTCTTAGAACGGACGCCCGTTGTACTCCGTCGTGCTTTTTACGTGGCAGAGGAGGAAAGAGGAGGGGGGAAGAGGGGTGGGGGAGAACGGCTATGCTAAGAGCGCTTTTTTATAACGTGCTCAGAACAGGGCGTTGTTCAGGGTGGCACTCATGCTTTGAAGCGGACGGGGAACCAGGAGCAATTTATGCGCGATACACCTGTCGCATTACTGATCGAAGATGATGATTCAAGTAAAATAAAAGTGGAACTTAACTGACTTGACTCTCTGTACGTTGTATAAGTTGAATTAGGAACTCTCCACACAGTGACGGATAGGCACGTTCATACAGGAAGAAAAGAACAAATAATCCTATGTGAAATCATAAACGCTAATCAGACAGGTTACCCAGATAATAAGCAGATGCCATCCCATCACTATAGAGCGTGCTGACTACATTCATAAATTTTTGTTTGAATCAATCCAAAGCAAAACATGGTAATTAGTGCGTAAGATCAAATGAAAAGCTCATTCCGAACCATCTAAAGAAAAATACGAAAGATGAGAGCCTCAAAAGGGAGCCGTTCTCAATTTACGTGTTCAAAGAAATTTAGCTGTAGATTTTTATCAGCCCTTTAAGCCAGCAGCATAGTCCACAAATCTCGTTTTGCCAAAAGTTCAATTTGCATGTGCGAATGTGCGACTTTTTGCACTTAACAGCACCAGTTTATGCAGTGGAACGCCTCTGCACTCGCTTTAATGTCGCCTCACCCACTCGACAATGCTCATAAGCAGCTCCAACGTTTCACATTTCAAACGCTTCCAACATATGCGATCTCATGGCAAGAACCGCAAAAGCTGATTGTACTATTTTCTTTAGGGACATGTTCACCTTAATGAAGTATATATAATTCGAAAGGAGAGCGACTTGCGAATTTAGAATTAAGCACATTAGCTTACGAGAAGCGTACGATGTTGCAACCCAAATATGACCACGAATTTCCATGGTTTCTTTTTTTTATGGCAAAAATCTTTAAAAATTAGAAACCTGAAAGTTTGCGATATTATAATTGGTGTTATAGAGCACCCTCATATTGCTTAGGTGATAACTCATAGCTAAACGACATCAAAAAGGTTGATTTTAGCAAATAACATTGTGCTTTGGGCAAAAGATCGCCAACTATCTACCAAAACAAAAGTATTCATCGTCCATGTAATACAATGCTCAACATTAGTGAACATTAAAAACTCGCAATCCTTGACAATACTTCCAGAAGAGCTCTTTTTAAAACTCGATGTTATCGCTTTACCATTTCAGGCCATACTTACCTCTCAGTTATGTCATGTGGAAATCAAGCCAGAAAAACGAAGATTCCTTTCCCAACGAAATTTTATATAGTTTTGGCTCCAACGATCACCCCCGTTTCCATTTTGCTTTCCACTGATCTCCATCGTTGACTTTTGATAAATTCGCCCACCGAATAAGACAACTCCAATTCTATTAAAACAACAATTCTATAATGCAAACGAAATGAACACGAGTCATTAGCATTGGCGCATAAAAGGTGTGCCATCGAGACGTTTTAAGCAGCGAACGCACACTGAACAAGAAGGGGCAGTGATGCGAACGAGACGGGGTTTGTGGGGTAGCAGCGTCGCTCATCCCACAATAATATCGAATGTCATCTGGGAATGCATTATGTAGAGGAGAATACATGAGAAAATTCGCACTCGACTCTGCGAATAAAGACGATTGCGGTGTGTTTGTGTGTGCGAATATTTTCCCAACAACGAGCTGCTAAACGCCGAACCATCGTTCGAAACGATCGCAAAAACGTTTTACACGTCCCATACGAAAATTATTATTACCATTATTGCTCCTCTTCAGCATCCCCCAGTCCGCTCCTAACAACAACATATCAAGTCTTACGCACATAAGTTCTCGGCTTCAATGCATTTAACGACGATCTTGGTGGACGAAATGTAGAATATATTTAACGTGATGCGCACAGTCAGCATCCACGAGCTCCCTCTTGCCCCCCCCCCCCTTTTGAACAGATGAATATCGACCTAACAGTGAGAGGGAGGGGAGCGAAGAATGACGAAGGAAATCGCAAGTTCATCGCGGAAGGATGCGAGTCCAACGTCGTACTTCGGGATGACGGGTTAAGGCAGAGAGAGTAACAACAGAATCAGGGCGAGGTTTTTTTCTGCCACACCAACCTCCCCTTCCCCTTCACGATCGGCAGCAAACTAAAGTCACAATGAAGTAAGGAAATTTGTGGAGCTCACCTTTGGTCACGAGTAGCAACATGATTTCAAGATCAGATCAGAAGTTGCTCGAGTAAATGTAAATGCGACAAAAAGTGCAGAGAGAGACAGAGAAAGTGGGCAGAAAGGAAGGTAGCTGCCATAATCAAGAAAAGAACAAATAGACAGAAAAAAAAACGGTAAAATGAAGAAAGAAAATGAGGCGTAAGCCGAATGAGACTGGAACAAGGATTGGGTAGGAGGAAGGAATACGAGAGCTCGAGAAATTCGAGATTTTCGGCTCTTCGACACAGGCAAGCCTATTAAACCCAAGATAACTATTAAACAAGACGACCCATTATGGAAACCAATGTGAAAACGAACGTAAATAAAACATCGAAAATGATATTCTCTCTGAAATACGGTCTTTTTCGAGAAAAGAGAAAATTTACGACACCCGTTTTTACTCATTTGGCATAACAGCATATGTCGAAAATATCCGTGTATCCCTCATATTATATATTCTTCGCTTTTCTACCACGCTTGAAATAACCGAACATAAGTGCGCGCGTATGTGAAAACAGTTATCTTGCCACTCCGGAAAAGTCCCCACTGCTATAAATTCCAGAATTTTACTAGCAACTTTCGTTTATCTTGTGTGGTGATCGTTTATCTTGTGTGGTGATTTTTTCCAGAAAACGTTAATTTCTTAAGAAAGCGCATTATGCAAAGAAGTTTTGAAAGCAGCTTCCCTTGACTCGTTCATTCCTAGCAAAACTGCATTGTGCTATCACCATATCAGCCAGTAATCATACCCGTTTCTACAATCCCGTAGTTTCGAGTCGGCGACCATCACAGTTATCAACTTTGCAATAACAATAAAGGAAAACCTGAATCACTTTAACACACAGAAAATCACGTCGACCCATAAATCGTCGAAACAAATAATTACGCTGGTTAAAAAATCGATACATGGAAGGGTATTTTATGATCGGTCTAGCTACGATTAAAAAAAGTGTAAAAAGAAAAAAAGTATTTGGCAAGACAGCGGACGATTATGCGAAAAGATGAACGCATTGTTTACTTGTTCTCTACCTATAAATAATTTGCGTGACGAACGAAACTGCAAAATACTCATTCCTGTGAAGCATCTCTAATGCATTTTCAAGCTTGATCGGAATCGAACTCTAGCAAATCGAAGATCGTTGGCACCCCTCGTTTCAAATATCGTTTTATCACTACAGTGAAATTTTACAAAGAGTGCGTGGGGAAGCGCATGAAGAGTAAAGAGTGACACGAAAAATCGCCTAAACAAAAGTCTGCCGTAATACGGTTATAGCGCCTGCCATTCGCAAGGTCGAAGAGCGGAGATGAAGTAAAATGACCATGAGAGATGCGAAGAGAACACATATATTACTTCAGCGTTAAAGATGGAGTGCTTGTTTTCTGTGTAGCAAAATTTAAAACCACTACAGCAGTCGTCTTCTTTACTTTACTGTTTATATCAGCAATGTACATCTTTCAGACACAAACCAACAGACGACGAAAGCACCAGTCGGAGGCATAACGCGATCACGCTGCACTTCACCACTCCTCGTCACAAAAACGTACACCCAAAACCCGTGCTATCTTCTATTCCATTTTTGACTGTTGTAATGTTTAATTTAAAGGTCAACGATTTCCTGGTCATTCGACGTTCGCAAAGTTCCAGACTACACATATGAACATATCAAGAGAAAATATATCAGAACTTATAGTCTCTCTGGTAAAATTATAGAAAAGAGCAAGCGCATTACTGACTGCACACCAACTGCTCTCCACTACAAATTCCCTTGGAGCCTACACGGTTCTACACTCTCATCCTTGCTAGAAAAGTTCTATGGGAACCACTAACCTAATATAACGCAAAAGAACATCATCTCAAGTCTGCTAGAAGACAACAGAGAACCAAGGAAAGTAAAACAGAAAAAAAATGGGCCGAAAACAAGTCAGCATTGAGAAAGAGTAGGATGCTGCTTGTTAAGGTTCAACAACAACTAATCTACCTTTCATTCACACTTAGAGTTACAACTGCAATCGCTTACCCTGCCAAACCACTCCGCTTATTTAACTGACGGTATAAGAGTTGCAATATGCGCCATTTCTGCTAGCAGTATTCAGCGATCTCCAAATGTCGTATCGAAATAAAAAACAGTACTCTAACGTCGCTTTGGCAAGTGCTTCGAATACGACCAAACGCTTTACTCAAGATTACTTAAGCAGAATTAAGACCAAATACCCAGAAATACTGTCCAAAATAATTTGTTCGGAATAAAACAATTCATTCGAAGTCATATAATGATCTACCACCCTACAGCTGACGGGCAAACAAATTTGATCACTGCGCTGATTCAAGGCTCCATCAACCCTAGTTTCGAAACTTGGTGGGTACTCGACAGCCCGGTTTCAGCGTAATTTTTAAAGTTAATTAGGAACTTTCCAGCCATGACGATGAATATGGCAATGTTAGCTCAGGTATAGTTAGTAGACTCTCGCCACTGAATACAGCCATCTTCCACTGTCACAGCGCTTCCAGTAGCGAAGTAGTCCGAGACAAGCAACTGTCGCCAAGTGAGCGGTTCATACCAGCAAGCTTCCATGCCAGGTTGCTGTCGAATCAACGAACGCACAATCCCTTCCGCTCTGTCCAAAAGAGGAGGGCATGGTCCCCTTACATACAAAAAAAATTCAATCGCAAAAGCTGCCACCGATACCCGCCGAGCGGTTTTCACTTGCTGTATGTCGATTTACTAGCATCTGCCTAAATGTCAAGTATTCGGCGAATGGGAGAAGGTCCACCCCTACAGTCCAGCTTTTTTCATAAATGAGCTTGCGGTTCCTACTACCTCCCAGTTCTGGAATGGTACAGTAGGTACAAGTTACAGTCCCATCACAAGCTGAAGGCAAAAAATCAGCGAAGAAAACAAGGCCGCAAAATCAGTGCAAATGAAAACTGAGACGGCAAATACGTATCGAAATTGAGCGCATGTTAAGTTCATCTAATGTCCCGATTCACAATGGACAGTTGTTAAAAAAACACGAAAAACGACGAGAAGAAGCACTTTTGAACTCTTACTCAACTACAAACATGAACAAAACTTTCTCAGCAGTAAATTCAGCTGATGAGGTGTGCTCTAACTATTCCCTCCAATCCCACTAATTCATCGTTGAAAAGTCATTAAAGCCGCAAAGCATTAGGAGAAACAATGTTATTTTCCCATGCGAAATGACCGATGAAGTGTGCAGATTTTAAGGATAAATTGTGGTACGATCGACTGTGAGTGGTAAAGCTCGATAAATGGTTGAAAAGGAAGAGCTTAATCTCTTCAGGCACGCGCGCGTCGAAACCGACAAAGAACATCGAGCGTGGAATAGCAATGTGTTATACGTAGCTGCTATAACAGCGAAGTTGCTGGCTGCTGCCACAGAAATGAATAAAGATTTTTGTTACTCCATATCTTTTCCAATCGCTGCTTTTGAACACATACATGCTCGTTTGATTTTTGAAACGTTTGAATCGAAAAAAATTCTCATCTCAAAAAACTCCGCCGTTTCCTTCCAAACTTCTTTGAAAAGTTCCCGACAGGCCGTGTTCCATTCCAACTACTACACGGTAAGCGGTTGATCCCTACACTGTGATATGAACGCATACGTTACACGACTCCATATTATATGGTTCACTACAAAACACAGTCGCAAATGGACAGCCGCACCAGAAACCCCCTCCTATTTTTCCAAACTGCTCATTAGGTCCCGCCTTTCAGAAAAGCGAGCTATTTAATATCACCCTCTTTCGGTTTGATCTTACAAAAAAACAAAAAACTACTGGTACTTCTTCCACTTCTTCGGTGCTTCTTTTACTGTCCCATGCGAAAAACTCCGCGCGTGCACCCGACCCGTCGTACTGTATTGTAAGCACATATTAAAAAGCAACTAATCTTACCTGATAAAAGAAGAAGATGGAATCACAACCGCTCGGGAAGCACCGCACCACTTTTTAAACTCGCTGTACGTAATATTCCCCTTTCACTCCTCCAACTGATCAACTTGGCGAAACACTGAAAACAATTCGCATTCATTTCAGCGATCTTTTTGCTCATAGATATTTCGAACGCACGTAATGCATGTTAATATATTCATTTAGAAATAGGAAAAACATCGACGTAACGATAGCAGACAATTCTACACGCCATATGTACACTATAAAATATCATCCTTTTCACAAAAGCTGTTCTTCTGCAAAATTATTAGCATTCGCTCCAACAACAAAAACGAATTTGTGTTCAAGGAAAATTATGCAAAAATTGGTAATTACACGAGCGACCGATAAGACAACTGATAAGACAAGAGAAAATATTTGAAAATCAAAAGCGCACATGTAAGTCATAATTTAAGAATTACTATGATTTGCATGCAAAATGCGATACCCAAATTTGACGCGCTTGGCTCATATGGTATCCCTCAGCTATACTCGATTAACCCATTTAACGTTAAACACAACATTTCAAAAATTACTATCTTTCTTTCTAATCACTATTTATTCTCGTAATGCGTTTTCATTAGAGCCTCATTCTGCAACCTCGTATAATAACATGTGACGACGAGTAGGGAGTACAAAAAAGGAAGTGGAG
>JPKZ01003191.1:68334-111852 GCA_000803305.1 Toxocara canis
TCTCGCTTCGCCTACGTAGCCATACGCGTTTCATTTTTGCTATCAGTTGGTACAGTAAATTTGCCCATCGTTCGCGCATTTATCGCTTTTGTTGTATGATACTGTGCGATGGGATGAAATAAATGCGATTTTACGCAATTTATGTAGGCATTTGTGTATTTACATATGGAGTTTTCTTTGAGTTTTCTTGATTCGTACAAGTAAAAACTACTCATTAAAAAAAACGAGTAAGCGGAAAAATTTTGAAAAAGAGGTAACTTGAAAGGCGAGCAAGGAAAGCATTTGTTGGTGTTCTACGTGAGCTAGTGCAAAATTCCGCTTAAGGGATTCGATAATTTGCTAACGATGTTTTTTCCTTCAGCGCATGGAACTCGTTGTTGCCTTCTGTTTGCAGCTTGCAATTTGCTGAATTGAAGTTCTCTTCGAACGGGTCGAAAATCATTCGCATAAACACTTTTTGAACACTCCTAGGCTCTGGTGCACATGACGTTTTCAACGACCGCTGAAATCTCTAATGCTTGAAACGAGAGTCTAATCTGCCTGAAATAGGAGTCGAATCTGATAGCTCTTAGGAGTTCCTAGCTCGCTTCCTGAGCAAAAAAAAGAGCTGCAGAAATTTGTCTGTGTCTTCGAGTGAAAGTTCGCGCTCACAAGGGCCTACGGTACTATCCTTCACACCCAGCCTTAAGTGTCGCAACGATGAAACGTAGTGAAAAAGCTTTCTTAGGGTGGGGCAATCCAAAAGGAGGCATAATACGGTAATTTTCAATCGTGGCAACGGGAAGCATGAACCTCTCTATGAACCTCTGCAGGGGGGGAGGCCGGTGGGAGGAGGGGATACTCGCGGAAAGGAAGGGGGCGTGCTTCAGTGGATTTCTTCGTTGCGGCACAACATTAAAACTCGTACTTGCGACTAGCAGCGTTTTCTGGCTGCTTCTTTTAAATGTCTGCGTGTGAAAGGTGGTGTTTGGAGGAGGTGGGGGAGGTGCGGGGGGTTAGGGTCGTTTCAGTGTAAGGGTCGTGAAGTTCATGTTGTCGTTGTTGCCCTTAATTGAGGTCCGTCTCCCACAGAGCAGTTTCCGGAAATGATATATCAATCCCGTGAAAATCAAAACATAAGAAAACAACGCTTTCACTCAGGAACATTATGGGCTTTTTTTCTGAACATCATGTTTTCCAGATAGTGGTGCAATAGTCGTGCACTTGCTGTTATAGTCTCTTCCTCCATTTCCTTTCCTTCCTCCATAAGACTACGGGTGGGATAGCACTCTGGACTTTTCGGAGATAATGTGTTAGGTTCAGTTATTAGTTGCGCATGGTATAGATTTTAGGAACATAACAGGACAAACGGTACTGCCTTGCTGGTTTGCCCGTCAATTTCTTGCAGATAAACGTTATTACTTTCGTGCGTTTATTGCTGCTGTAGGATGTTGGTGATGAAGTTGCTAATGAATCCTTGCCGATTTCGCACCATCGGCTGTGAAATTCCAGTTTATTTATTATAGTCTTTAATTATTTATACATTAATTATTAATCGTTTCCACCTGAGTTCTTCTCATTCATCGGGTACAGTCTCCCTGAGGGCATTCGCGCGATGGCAGTAACAGCTGCCTCGAGTAGTTGTTTGAATATTTAATAACCGGGTTTGAGAAATGTTTACAGTTAGACATCGTATACCATTAGGAATAGAGTGAAATAAATTTCGTTCGTTAGTTTAGTGGAAACGTTTCATAACTGACTCTGAAATGGACGTTAGGATACTAGCACTATTGCGCACTTTATTGTACCACTCGTCAGACAGAATGTTTTCATAAATTGCCCACGATTAGAAGAAATTCATATCTTGAGTCTTACCGCCGAGACTAATCCTTCTCTAAAGGTTTTTGTTGTACTATGCGGCCGATGAGTTTGCAGGTTATGAAACGCATACAAATTTTACGTGTTTCTAATTGCTCATAGTTGCTTCGAAGGTCGTTGAATCGTTTTTGAATAATGAGTGTTGGAGGTGAGGCTATGGCACACATAATCCCTACTAGCTTGCATAACTTGTTCTGCTAAGGTTCTCGGGTTGGAGCTGCTCGACTGACAGACAGACGAACATACTACCGCACGGGCGCTACGTTACCGTTGTGCATTTTTTAGTGCAAACTGACCAGAGCGCGTAACATGCAATTGCAAACTGACCAAAGGGCGCAACGTGCAATTGCAAATAGATGAAACTGTGTAATATGCAATTGCATATTGACTAAACCATAAAGCATGCAATTCCAAATCGATAAATAGCAATAACTAGCAGTTTTCAGATCCATATTTTTTTTTATTATGACGATTGTATCTAACGAATGTGCAGTTATCCTTTTGTGTGGGCTTTTATTTCTCACGTATGGGATCGCGAAACGTTCAGAAAAGGAAAAACGTTCGAAAGTTTTATGAAAGCGTTGATAGTGTGCAGAACAGTCAACATTAAACAAAAAGGTGCGACGATAGCATTTCCTTCGTGAAACACAAGCATCTTGCGAGGTATCGTATTTGAACGCGATCATTAGCTTAATTGGCGTGTTGGGCAGTGCGAAAGCACAACGACAGCGCTTTCACATACAGATAGATCGATGATGAGATTGTGTCGTGGAGGACGTGTATGTCTCCTCCCACCACCCGCCTCCTGTAAATGTCTGACTGCTGCGCTGGCCGCATCGGCTACAATCTCCTTTGCGTTGCCATTGACGATCCGTGAAGCGACCTCTCAGTTTCTGCGAAGTTCGGTGATCGTTCGTGTGCCCCCCATTCGAGGCTATCGTTTCATGTTCAGAAGCGAGCTTCTAAACAGGTGTGATCCGCTGTATTACTAGTGTTATAACGCCTATCCATAACGTTTTTTGGTTGTGCTGAAAGCATCTTTACTGATTGTTATTCTATGGAATCGCTGGCCATTGCGGGTCAGCTGTTCCATAGTTTCCTTGGCCTTATCATTGTGCTGTGAATGATGACAAGGTTAAAATTTCATAGATCGTTTCTATAGGTCCTTGAATTCAGCATACTGAACAGCGAGAAGATTTGCTTATGCCGTTAACCTTTCTTCCCCTGCAATCCATTGCGTTATGCTTTCTTATGGCTAAACTATTACCGATTGCATGGATCACGGATGCGCCCAAAATATCGACGAACAAGTACGTCTCCCTGATATTTCCCATAAAGCTCAGTCGCGCGTTGTTGTGTTGGCCTTTAATTTCTATTTTCTCTGGAAATGCTATGCTTCATTCGATATATTAACCACCGCTAGGCTAATTCAGTCATGTTCGATCGGAGTGTTGAAATGGATGTGAGGAAGGTAATCAAACATTTGAGTCATCTTTCTGACATGCTGAAGGCTTTATAAAATTTCGATTCTCATTTCGGTGAGCGCTAGCTTCGGAGTGAAACAGGTCGCATAGCATCGTCATATGTTTGTTTCTTTCATATATTTGACCGGTTGGTTGATCATCTCTTAGAATGCATAACATTTATTCGAGAGAAATAATTACAGATCAGCGTTGAAAAAGAATGATTAAAAGTTCGCTTTGTGCTGCGGTCAGGTTCTTTGAAAAGTAACGTACACCAAGGTCATCCGTGTCAAGGGAAGGCGGTGTACTTAGAGGAGTGGCGTCAACGTTGACGTAGACGCAGGCCGGTGGGCCGCAGGCGTTGTTTTAATCTGGATGTGAATGCTTATGTGCTCTAAAAGCAACTAAGCATAAAATCTCCAAAATCACCGGCTAAATAACGGCTTCGGCAGTGCCTACGGTGGTTTCCGGTCCCATTTTGTTTTAAAAAAAGTTGGTTTTTCCTCGTTTTTTTGTGCGCTATTTTTATCTGGCCGGTTCCAACCTCTCAACTCGACGTCGCGTGGTAACTTCCAATCAGTACTCCGCATAAGCTTATATATGGTTCCGAATGGCATGTCGTGTTAGAAGCAGCTGAAGGTTCGTTGAATGGACAGCTATAATTCCTGGTATCTCTTTTCGATGTGTTGATTCGAGTGCAGGAGGCTGCCGAGGAGAGGTGACGAACCGACGATCGAAGATGTGATGAATGTTGAGCCAAAAAAGGCGTTTATCCAGCACGTAAAATATACACACATGCCACGACCTTCAGAACCTCCAGAAATGTCGAGCACCGCCCAGCCCCCACTCCGACGATTGACGCGCTCAAGGGCTACTCCAATCACACTCGAATTGGACCCTCGTCGAAAGCGGTATGAGGAAGGACCCCACCAAGGAGGATCCAGCGATCCATCTTAAAGGGGAGGGAGGGGTGTTGTTGCGAGGCGACATTTAATTACGGGACAGATTGACTGTGCCTTGGATCGTCGGTTCGTCACCTGTCCTCGGCAACCTTTTATACTCGAATCAACATATCGCCAGGATAGAACAGTGACGATCAGGAACAGCAACCTCGGCGTTGGGCCCCGCAGCTTTCCAAGCCATGCTGCAAACCTTGCTTAACGAGCAAGATGAGCGAGCCGCTCGACGCGAACAACCACGGCTCGAACTCATCATCCAGTTCCAGGCGCGGACCTCAGAAAACTTCAACGCAGCAACCCGTACCTCCCACATCAGCGTCCAGAATCCAGGAATTACCGTCCCTCGAGCTGTTCCAACCGGATGAGCAGGAGCCGTGGAGGCTTGAGGACTGGATTCAACGATTCGAGTAGGTCCTTCGAAGGAGCTGCGGCCACCTGCCGACGACGAGGCCCGCGTCACTACACTGATGACTAAGCATGGGTCAACAGCGTTCAGCGAATATCGCAGCAGCTGCTTGCCAAAGGGCGCTACCGATTTCCCTTACATAGAAACAGTCGGTCGTCTGCACGACTTCTTCAACAAACAGCGATCGCTCTTCGCAGATTGCTATGACTGCGTGCGGATTTCAAAGCAAGACGGAGAGAACATACGCCACTACGGAGATCAAGTCAAAGATGCGCTCCGCAATTTCAAATTCAGCGAACTTACAGAACAACAGTTTGTTAGTCTCACTGTCCTTGCCGGCATTAAGGACCCCAACGACGAGTCCTTGCGTGCCGGCATACTTCAGAAGCTAGACGCGAACGCCGCATATGTGAAATTCGACGATGTCATCAACGACTGTGTCAGTTTCATCGCAATGGAGGCAGACTCACGGCTAATCGTACGCAACGATGTCGAGTTGAATGCCGTTCGCCATTCACAACAACGGCCGCAGCAACAGCCGAAGAAGCAACAACAGAAGTCGCAACCAACCAACCCACCGTCTGTATGTGTCCGATTTGAGAACTCCATTTGAACAAGGACTGCCCTCACATCAAGAGCTAATGCAGTAAATGCGCCGGAACTAGTCATCTCAAACCAAGTGCAGGAAGCCAAAGCTGAACGACATCCGTTCAGATTGGCATGGTCTACGAGTCATCGCACCTCATCCGCAAGACGTTCAGTGTCAACAGGGTGCCCGTAGAATTCTGCCTCGATATAGGAGCCGAAGCAAATATTCTCAACGAAACCACCTATCGTGCCATTGGCCATCCGCCCCTCCAAAAATGTAAAGAATTCAGCCGTACATGTGATGGGCGCGAAACTCCATTCCTTGGCAAAGGTTCAACAACGTTCAAGTATGGCGACATCACTACGGAAGAGTATTTCTTCGTCCTCCGTCGCGGAAATATGAACCTCCTAGGAATTGATGCAATCCTTCGATGTGTCTTCCTGGACCTCAAAATTTGTGTGAACCCAGTAAACTGCGGCGCGTGCGCACTAGCCGCAAAGAACCCGGTCAAGGAAAAACTCCACTCATGGCCGAGGACTACAAAACCGTGGCAGCGCATCCACGTTGACTACGTAGAACCTCTCGTGGGTCACAACTTTCTCGGCATTGTCGATACATACTCTAAATACCCAGAAATTCCCAGCATGAATCGACGACGTCAGTGGTGACTGTTGGCACTCTCCAAGGACTATTCGCTCGTTGCCGTCTTCACGAAGCTGTCATCAGCGAGAACGGTACCCAGTTCTCCTCATATGACTTCCAGCAGTTCTGCTTCTCCAATGGAATCTGTCGCATCTTCTCTCCGCCCTACCACCCTCAATCGAATGGGCAGGCGGAAAGATTCGTCGATACGTTTAAATCTGCCATGCTGAAGCTAGGAGGGGAGGAACCATCCCAGAAATAATGAATACTTTTCTGGTGACATACCGAACAACGCCGGATGCTTCCCTTTGTGAGCATAAGGCTCCAGCAGAACCCTTCCTGGATCGATCACCACGTACCACGCTAGACCTGCTCAAGCTTCCACCGGTCCAGCCTCGCGAAGGCGAGTCAAAGCGTAAACAACAGTTTAATCGCCATCACGAGCTCGCTCCCGACAGTTCGATATTGGCGATACCAATTACACTCGGCATGGCCAAGGAAAAAATTGGAGACCTGGGACAATCGACGAACGGATCGGCGACAGTTTATACCAAGTACAGACGGCAGACGAAAAGGTTACGAGATTCCACGTCAGTCAGCTGCGCAAACGCGATCCATTCGAAGGAGAACCAAATCATATGGAGCATCAGTGGATCACGTTGCTAGACCTCTTCGGATTCCCGAATCTCGCGACACCAGCGGAGACTCACTTGGTAACACCTGCCAAAGTACCAGCTCAGCGAACTCAACCACAACCTTCAGAACCTCCTCAAGTGTCGAACACCGCCCGACCGCTACTCCGATGACCGACACGCCCAAGAGCTGCTCCAATCACGCTCGAATTGGACCCGCGTCGAAAGCGGTTTCAGGAAGGACCCCGCCATGGAGGATTCAGTGATCCCTTTCAAAGGGGAGGTGTTGCGAGACGACATTCAAATGCGAAACATCGATTGTGCCGCAAGGTGACACTTGATCGCGAAACCGATCGATTGAGCCTCAAGGTGGCATTTGATCGCGAAGACAGTTCGATTGTTTTCAGTTCGCTTTTCTCTGCTTGCCGCTCCAGCGACATTTCTCGTTTTTCTATGTTTCTCTTGCTACCTCCGATTTTATATATACGATGCCACTGAGCTCATTTGCGTTATTTGTGATGTGTTTTTATGGTATATGCTGGATAAACGCCTTTTTTGGATATCCGTCGTCACGCTTGGAGTAGTCAGCTCTTTGCCTCACCCTGGCAGCGGCTATACTCGAATCAACACAACAGTTCGGTGCTGTTGAGGTTCAGCGTTCCACTTTTTTCATATGAGTGTTGCATTCATCTAGCGAAAGGCATGATTGCGGGTTTTTTTCCGTGACCGAAAAGGTGTGGTATCTAGAAGCCTTCAAATTAATTTTTTTTCTTGGGGGGGGGATGGTAAAACTGATCTCCTGTGGTTGAAAACTTGTAATTTCCTGGAGGTTTTTCTGTTAAATTGTTTTTTAGAGGACCGAGGAGAGAGTGGCAAGAAAGCAATGAGAGTTTCGAACATTTTCGCCAGTCTTGAGCGGCATTAATGTTTGCTTTTCATTTAAGTCTTATCGCTCACTTTCGACCAACGTGAAGGTGGAATTGAAAAAGTTTTGTAGGCGCTAATACACGTCTGCATTTAATGCATTCTCTTTTCTTTAGTGTCATTACTGATCGTTTTCTCTAGCTTGATGCTTAGCATGTTTGCTACATCTTCGGCGTACTGCACTTTACGAGGCGTTCACTTCTCTAGTCGTAGTTCTACGCCTATACTTCAGTTTTTCATCTTTTTCACTTTTCTCAAACTTCTTTGGCGCTTAGTGAGGCAACCGACGAACAGCTCGCACGCTTCCTGGCTTATTATTGCGAAGGTTTTTCTTGTTGCGAAGTGAGGTAGTTCGGGGTAGGAGCTGGCTAAGAACTCATATGAATCATCATATGTTGATGTTTGTCTCGTTGTTTGAATAGATAGACGAGACAAAAGCAAATTGTTATATGGCTGCGGCAGCCTGCGCTAGGAGTAGTTAAGGATTTTGGGCTGCAGAATAGCGCAATGGTGATGTACGTTAGGGGAGTGGGGGGGAGGGGTACGATACTACTATACCCATCATTTGAAGAAGTAGGTAAATCTTACGGGTTTTTTCAGATGTTGTATGAGAAAGCGTAAATGACGTTATATCGTTGATTTTATAGGTCTTTTCATTGATTTGCTCACATCATAATAGCCTTACCTTTCGCACGATGAATTCGGAAGTGCTTTCTGATTTACTCCATATCTAAACACTTTTTTGATATTTTGCAGTTGTGTCTACGGATGTTCCTAACGTCCCCCCAGCCATCCACTCCACCCCACCCCCGCCCCCTCCTCTTTCAGAAAGCGGGTCGGTTTCTGTAATGAGTGCTATTGCGGTGTGTTTGCAGTATGTTTGTTTTTGATTATTCCCGTGTGTAAGTTTTGCGTTTTCTCAACCAGTAAGGTTTTGAGAGAAGCTTAAGGAACGATTTATTGAGCGGCTTAAAAAATGCGCGAGATGTTGCATGGACGTTTATGAATTTGGCCTTTCGTTAACCATGATTTGAGTTAAATGCGATCGATTTTGAATTTTTTATTTGTGTCTAAACTGCGGTTTTATTTAATCTGAATTCGAGCGACTTACTACGGTAAAATATGATCGACCGCGATTACGCATGTCCCAAACGCTATCCTTTAATTGCTAAGAGCTGATGATTATAACCGAGTGATTAATGAGTGCCGTAGTTGTTGTGGTGTCTTTGTTTCGTGCATATTAACGGTTGAACGCTTTGTTGATGATTTGTGCGGTGAGCAGTCGATTGTTGCCGTCACATCGAGTATGGTTGCGTGACGAAGTCATCGAGTTATTTAAGCTCGATAGATGTTTTATTTATTGCGTAGATGCATTGCGTCTTTGTACACGGTTTTTACCCTTCGCTTAGTTCTTCAGAGCGTTGTCTTCGCATTCAAGAACATCTTTCAACATTTCACTCGCTCCCTCTCCCGCTTAACCACAATATTCGACAAATTTCTAACGCTGAGGACGCCAAATGCATTTTTTCCATTTCGCTTCATTTCTGTTTTTCCTTTATCGTATTTTTACGATTTTTTTACGCGTATTCTTGAAACTCTCAGAGCTTTCAAATATATTGAAAAAATGCGAATTGAGAGGTATTAGTAAGAAGTTTTTCGTGGGAAAGGAATAAGCTTAAGAACAGTAATATCATGCATGAAGCATACATACGAGGCAGACTGGCTACAGGTCGCAAGCGCAACTTTCGGGTGATCAGCTAGCGAACGCAAGGCGCCAATTCGCGATGAGTGCTGCTGGTGACGGACACACGTACGCTATCGAAGAAAAGGGATCTCTTTACACCACCGACTATCGCGTCTATTTCAGTCAGTTTTTTCCGCTTCTTTTGTTCACTAACAATTATTAAGAACTTGTCTTTCGAAGTAGCCATTCGTAGCGAGAATTTCAACAGTCATTATGATTTCTGTGGTGCTACAGGTTGTAGTAGCGTCTCATTCTTTTTCGATAATGCGAGGATCTGTGGTGCTCTAGTGGCCATCCAGCGTCGTCCTTTGAGGGTGTCATAGAGATCCGGTTGTTGAAACTTGTGCTAGAACAATTTCAGAACGCATGTCGTAAGGTAGATCTTCAGATTTACTCGCCGCTTCTCTTCGTACTCTTCCAGTGAGGTGGTTTTGTAGCCTTAGGCTCGCTGAACGAGCGATATCGAAAAGGTTTGCATGGGTCAGGCGTCCACATAGTTACTGCTGTATCTAACAGATCGGTATATTACTGTTCCGAAACAGCCATCGGATACGGAATATAATGTTCTGTGTTATTTTTGTATATGTGTGAAGACGAAAAGAGAATTCGGATTGGGGAATTAAGCCTCGTATCGATCAGGTCTGCCTCCATCTAACCGTATGTTCTCATCACCACCGACCTATGAATAACACGAACTACTTGGGCGAGATCCAAGCCTGATAAGCAGCCCTTCTCACGGAAACGTGTTAAACCAGTCTGCGAATAAACTACAACACTATCGATCTGTTTCGTCGAGCCTCAACTACGCTTTAGAGCTGCCGCAAGGGTTTTACTTTATTGCGCGCTGCCATTCTTGAACTCAGTGAAAAATCATAGTTGGCCAGCTAATATGTAGGGTGAGAAAGTGTTCAGTATTTGAATGGTTTATGGATTATTTTCAGAGGGTCCAAAAGGATACATTTCGCCATGGCACGATATTCCGTTGTTTGCTGATGAAGCGAAGAAGATTTACAATATGATCGTTGAAATCCCCAGGTGGACTAACGCCAAGATGGAGGTACTGCGTTCGTAAAATCCAGTGCTTTTGATCAGCAATTCTGCACTGATTTTGTCAGCACAGAGGACAGTGCTGGACAGCGTTAATGACTATCAATTTGAAATCACACTGTATTGGCTCTAATGTTGCTTTCTTGTTGCGCACATAGATTGGCGTATTGCAAAAATACAGCATTACACGTCTTGAATGAGACATAAACAGTATGCTGTATTTTGCTCGAGCTTAATTATGAGCAGATGTTTGCTCTCGTCCAGGCAAAAATAGTGCGAAACTGTTGCGTAGAGCAGAGCGCTCACCATGTTGACGAACCTTGATGGGCAGCGATCATGAGAATCTTTGCCTGAAGGCGATCCACTCGCGGAATATATGCAACGGTTTTTCAGAGTTATTTCATCATAGTAAATGCAATGATATCTACAAAGGTGCGTTTACATACAGCGTCCCGCTCGTTGTTAAGATGGGATCTTCCAAATACTACCTTCTAATAAGCGAGGTCAGAGGTCTCTTTCAGCCGCTCTTTCTCATGTCAGTCGCTAGGGGCAGTCGTTTCAGGTGGTGAAAGGGGTTTGCTTTGAGACTTAAGTTTGATGGTGAACGAGCTTAAGGATATTTTATGTTGAATTGCTTGTCAAAAGTAGTATGAATTGAACATGGGAAGGAAACTAGAGTCGAAGCGGCTTTTGGCTATTAGCATCTGTAGAAGGATAAAGGATAAAGCATTGGAGGCGAGAGATGGGGTGCGATGGATTATAGTACATAATTTTCAGGTCAAACGTTTCTGTTCCAGTTGTAGCTACGTTGCATTGAGTTTAAGTATTTTTCTTAATCACCTTTCTCAATAATCTGAGCAAAAGTAACTGATATTTGTTATAAGTTGTAAGGATGACTGAAGGAGATATGCGGCCCATGGCTAAAGTGAAGTGTGGATGCGGGGAGTATATTTTAGTTCCTATAGAAAATAGTGATCGCGTTTGTAAATTAAGTTGTTAAAGGTTCTTAAAGAACATACAATTATTTGCTTCATTACTGCCTTCCATAAAGTTTGTGGCTTCGAAAAGCGTTTTGTTAACACCGCCATTCTTGCGCAAAATTTTTCCCGTCAGTTAGAATCGCTTGAGAGTTTGCGGAATGCAATGAATTTTCATTAAGACATGCGAGCTTGTTTGAAGCATGCCTGCCATAATCACTAGAATGCCACCTGCGGAACGCTCGCTCTCTTGGATCGGTCCTGGCATCTAATTTGTGCCACCAGTGCGGGAGCACAGTACAGCATAATTATCTCACGCATTGTTTTTTAAAATCAATTTTAAGCTGTGTGATATCAGTAGAATGCTGTAAAATTGAATTTTCCGCAATTACTATGCGGTCATTCTAATGGAAAAGTGAAACAGCAGATGAGAGGTGATCATCTGCTGTCGTCGTCGTGTTCCACGTATTGTTGCCATTAATTTAGTCGACATTGTTTCACGAATACGGCGATCCATGATATGCCTAATGCAGCCAAACGGAATTTGATTGAACAGTTTTATTTTAATTTTGTAGACTGCTCAGACTGACTTATTTCCCCGCGTGGGAGCTATGCCTATATCGAGGGGTAGTTCGTGGCTTAATATTTCGTCGACCACATCATTTGCCTCGTCCCTCGCTTTCCACCTTTCTTTCGCTGCCGGTGAGGATCGGCTTCTAATATCGTATAGTTAGGTCGTTTTTATTGACAATTCTGTCGGCAAGGCTGCAGAGTTTGTTGAGGATTGCAGATTAAATAAGTGTATTCGAATATTAAGTGCACAATAATTGGTCTGTTGTTGTCTTATTATAGTGTAGTAAATATGAGCGGTTGGTTACCTTAGCTGTTGGGCAAATTGTCGAAGCCAGTGTAACAGGTTCATTCAGTTAATGGTGTAGATGAGTGCTGTTGGAGTTCTCAAACAGTTTCGTCCATCTGCAGTAGGTACCGTCGAAACCGCTCAGTGCATTCGCATTCATCATAAATGATCTCAACGGCGGCTGCTTGTCAGTTGGCTGGGAATATGGCAGCCTAAAGTGTTGATCCATGAGGCATCGATTAGCATCTTTTTTGATTTGAGATGGCCACGAAAGAGCCGATGAGTCCGATCAAGCAGGACATAAAGAAAGGCGCAGTTCGCTTCGTCGACAATGTGTTCCCGCATCACGGATACATCTGGAACTACGGCGCCTTGCCTCAGGTTATATCTATGTATGGTTTTTTCTTTTGCACATGGCTCATTGTATCAGCCATTCCTTGATTAAGATGGTGTGGAGGGTGCAAGGGTGGAGGGGAGAAGGCGCAGATCAAGAAAGCAAGGTGAACAAATGGAACTCTGAATAAGGGAACTTTTTCGTGGCCGTGCGGGTGTAATCAGCAGTTTGCCAGCGAGGATTGAATGTCAGATTTTTAGATCGAGATCAAAATGCGTGTTTGGTTGCGAACAGAGCTGGTGTTAGTTTTATTTGTTTTGAAAATGCTGAGGCAGATGGATGAGCATCTTATTTTTTGTTTTCTGGGAAACCAAAAATGATACTTTCTAACGGAAGTGTCATGCAGCTCTTCTCCACTTTTTTCACAAGGACGCCGCTTGTTTTGTTAAGGAAGATGGTCTTCTTGTTGAAGCAAAGATCTTTAAGGCAATTACTTTTTGCGGCGTCTACAAATATTTTATTCTGTGATAAGAGTAGCAACATATTTCGTGCCTTTATTTTCTGTGCACATTTAACCGACATTCTCAGTGACTACCGTCGACTGGATGGTGCTAGTTAAGCATGATAGCGATGAAGTATCTGGGTGCCATAAAGGTATTAGCAGTTTTACATTCATGATTTTCGTTTATATTACCGCACTATGTAGAAACCAGATGCCATTTACTTTCAGACATGGGAAGATCCGGGGCACACGGATAAAGAGACGAACGCAAAGGGTGACAACGACCCGATCGATATCATTGAAATTGGTTCAAAAATACATAAACGCGGTGACATCGTTCAAGTGGGTGCATTTCCCTCACTTTATGTTCTCCTTGTTAGCCTTCACTGCTGTAATGGTTTAATCAATTTCATTCTAACTTGTTAGATTGCTTAGCGGGTTACGTCATAGTATTTCGGTCTGTCTAACCTTTGAAAGACATCTCAAGCTTTTCGGCGTTTCAGCTCCACAGGGTTTCTTGAGGTCACGAAATATTGCGCTGCTTCTTATCTTCAATTTAGGTGGGGAAGTGGGGGGAGGGGAATTTCATATTTGCCAGGGCTGTCAAGCTCTGTGCTCCTTTCTATCACATGAATGACTTTGCGAGCTACACTGATCATCGATTCTTGAAATGGGACGTGAACGAAAGGGTCTGAGTTAAGGGACTTTGTAGGGTTTCTTTTAAGGAGTGATTTCTACCACATATTACATCGTTTATCACATTATCTTTCTCACTTGGAAGAACATCATTACTATCACCGTGCCTTGGAGAACTACTGCCATTCACAGCTAAAAATACTCTCAATTTGCCCATCGGAATTTTGGAGTCAGGGTGAAGGGCTTTTTTTATTTCTGTAAATGGTTTGAACTGACAGATGAAGTTGCAAGAGGACGAGCCTTGAGTTTCCTTAGGGGATTTCCCACATTTTTGATTCCGAGTCGTTTAGTGGAGTCCTTAATTTTGAGGTGAAAGTTGTTGGCACGTTAGCATTGATCGATGAAGGCGAGACCGATTGGAAATTGGTGGCGATTGACGTCACTGACCCGACGGCTGCAGAAATCAATTCGACCGAAGACGTCGAGAAGCACTTCCCTGGCTTACTTAGGGTCTGTTATTGTTTACTTTCTGAAAGGAGCAAATAGTATTGTCTACAACTGAAACGAATCCGTATTCATTGCATGTTTGAAGCGATGAAGTATATGTATGCATGGATATAAGAAACGAAGCCGAAGCGGCACGTGTAACCTAAAAATATGAAGCCCATCATGCATAACAAATATCAGAAATTCTCGCCCCTTTTCAGATGAGTATTTCTACAGTTCAGCTGCGGCATCTCTGTTTGCCTTTTAATTCTATAAAAAATCCTTTCAAGTTGTTGAGGGATTTATTTGGTGTCGTTAGAGAGTGTTTGATTAGTTTGGGAAGATGCTACTTCGAGATTACTTTATATTGCCGGTAGACTTTCAGTTGCAGTAAACTAGGCGTATTGACTTCGCGTTTTATAGGCAACTCACGAGTGGTTCCGGGTCTACAAGATCCCAACGGGCAAACCGGCCAATCACTTCGGCTTTGATGGCCAATACAAGAACGCTGAATTTGCGCACAAGGTTATTATTTCGCTATTTCGAGAACGCGAAGACGCGCTCAACATTTATAGTTTTACAGTTTCATAACACGAGGCGGCCTCTAAAAAGCCTTTGGAAATGTTAAAAAAATGACAGGTTGCAAATGTGGGTGATGGAAGGGTGGAAGAAGTTGGGATACGCCGTTGTCTAAACTGAGTAGTCGGTAATAAGATTTGGCTGCTCGTAATAGTGAAACCAAGACCGGTGAAGTTTCTCTGGTCTTTTGGTGCTTCATGAATCCACGTTAGCAGGCAAACGGAACGATAGGATTTCTTGCAAAGCCTGTAGATGAGACGCAACCGGAATTTTTACGACGCATGTTTAGTTTCGATTCAGGTTGACATGAAACATTTGTGTTGCGAGAAGTACGTATGCGTTCTTTTATAACGTGCAGGTAAGAGCTATAACCGCTTCATATTTTTGCTTTCACCTGTTTTTGTTAGAAGTATCGTGAAAAGCCATGGCAGCAATTCGTTTTCGCTGTTTCTGCGTGCTGTAATGTTGAACCATTTTGACACAGGTAATTGCCGAGACGCACGAATTCTGGAAAAAGCTAATCAAGGAAGCCTCTCCGCAGTTAAATACGTTGGTTTTTTCGTTGTTATATTTTTTAAAGGAATACATAGCTGTTTTGGTTTCATTTCACACTTTTCCGGGTGGCAATACTGAGAAGCTTAAGTCTGGCAAATTTATCTGGAAGAGAAGACGAAGAATTGTGTTGACGTCTGTTCTGTTTTTGTACATTTAATGCGGCGAGTTTTTTCACTGCTGTTCTTTTCATTGATATTTTTGCTTTACCTCATAGCGTACGTTCTCAAAAAGTGCATGGTCGCGAGCTGATCTACATCTGCGCACATTGTTTTCATTTTCCATTGCGCAAAACGCTTTGTCTTTTCCCTTCTCCATTATTATTAAGATGAATAAAGAAACTGAACCGTTTCATGCATAACCTTATTGACTGTGCACTAAGCAGTGGCCGTTTTCCCATATGATTGGGCCAAACATGCAAATAGAGTTCCTAAGGGCAATTCTTTTCAAGCTTTTTGATCGTTCTATGAAATTTGACTGATGAATTTCTGTTACACAAAAATGCATCGTTGACGAACGGCCGAAATTCGCTTGTTGTTGATGTTGTTGAAGTGAATGAACTGATTTGAAATCATAACAGTTAACGATATGGCGAGCGCCTTCCTTTCATATCGCTGAATCGTTTAACATTTTTCGACAAAAAAAGTGTGCTGTTGTGCATCTTATTTATGAAAAAAACATGTACGATTCGAAGGAGAGGGCTGAATTCGTCGACATTCCTTCCCTATTAGTTTTTTTCTTCGGCGCAACGCAATAAACAAATGTTGCAGTCCACAACACGAAGATCTGCGACGCTAGCACGCATCATCTGAAACTACTTCTGGCCTTGTTATGATCACAGTTCTCACTTGTCGCAGAGAATCTGGCTAGACATAGCACGCTTTGTGATGGTCACAGTAAGTCTTAGTTTAGGGAGCAATTTACGTTTGCTGTTATGCCGCTCTTTCGAGAACGGCCCAAAAAAAATTGCAGTGCATAGAAACGACAGAAGCTTGGGGAGGTTTTATAAAATTTAAAAGGTTTGGTGAGATTTCTGGACTTTTTTGACTGTGGTTTGTTAACTTTTCGGAGTTTTCCACGCAGATGCTTCCGCCAAACTATACATGCCACTCCCGAGTTGTTGGCGATGTCATCTTTTTTGAATTGAACTCATACTGAGGCTGCTTCCCGGTAACTCGAGTCGTACACATTTTCAGACTTTCTCAGTGTTTTAGCTCCCAGTAGGGTTATTCGAGTTGCCGTTACCATATGTACACAGGGGGCGTTAACGCTTTAGGAGAAGAGAAAGCGATTAATGTTGTTGTTCTAGAGAAACAAACGTTGAGGGCGCGGCGCACGTGGCATCGCAGGATGCATGGAAGAAGATCGTGGATTCACAGCCGGCGATTGGTAAGCCACACGACCCCCCAGCATCTCTTGACAGATGGCATTTCATCAAAGGCTGACTGGGCAGTTACGGGTCGTCAGCATCAAAGTTATAAGGGGCGCTAAAGGCGTTATCCCTGTTGTTGTTTTCTTTTGCAGTCGTTCATTTAGTCGGAATCCGGTGGTTGATTCTTTGCTTTCTGTTTAATCGTTATATGGCTCTGTATGCTGTAATGTTATGCGAATAAATCGCGTTGTGTATTTATTTGATGATAGCCGATGAGGAAAGTTTCAATTTCAAGGAAGTCTAAATGGGTGTGACAGAGAGTACACACAAATGGCGGTAGATAACAGTCAGGAATTTAGAATGCGTCTCATGAACTAAAACAAGCTTGCGACAGTCTCGTCCGCGAATTCAAACTGTTGTTTGAGTCGTCTTCCCTAGAGGAATGGCGAAGCATATAGTCTTCGAGGATACCAAGGAAATCGCCAAGTATATCAGCTCGAATTAGAGGAACTTAGCTGGTCATGCCCAGTGGCCCTTTAAGGCCACAAGTATATGAGCAAACTTTTGTCCGGTTAGTCGTGAAGATAACAAATGTGAAACTGCAGCAAGAACGTGATATCGGTACTTCACGGTGCAGTCGCTTGAATTTTTGTCATCGTCGTTGAAGGCTGAGGCGTAATTAGAAACGGACGCTTGGATGTGTTAGCACCCGAGTAATCGCGTTGGTGCAGTTTTGCGGTGTGACAATAGTCGATTTGCTGCTATTCAAGGAAGTCCGGAAGTTCATTCAGATTGGTGAGGGCTCGCATGTGGACGGGGCTGAACGCGTAAATGCGGAGCGTTGTCGCATACCGGCTGCGCACCCAGTACCAATCTTCCGATCAGTTTGATTGCGATTTCTTTTTAGGTATTCGCAATCGCATGTCACGATAACGATTCTGACGCCATCCAACTTATATTACGCTGCTATATTTTATATGACGCTTCAAAATGTCGGCAAGGACGCTTCTGCCACTCACGATTGATGTTGAATAGGGGAACGCAAGAACAGGGCGATATATTTGCACGATCTTGGGTAGCTAGGATTTCTTCCACACATAAAACATTGCTCTGCTGAAATCGGAGGAAAACTGTTTGCCACCAACGAGGAATTGACGTGCATAAAATGAAAGTGATTGACCGTTTTGGTGGTGCTATGGTTGTTTCCTTTTGAGCGCTGCTGCCCATGCTATATAACTAACTTCCTTCGCACAAAGATGTAACCTAATGAGAGACTGAAATGGGCTTAGATTTATACTCATTTGTCGTTGTTCGGTTATCATTTGTCAGTGTTTCTTCCTGCTGTTGTTGTTGTTCAGTTTATTTGCGTACTTAAGAGGGAAGCACGTATTATAGACGGTACAATGCGCAGAGGCGAATATACGACCTAGCGAATGAAACGTCGAAGAAGAATAAGGAAGAAAACAAAAATATATATGCAGGCAAATGATGGCACCTAAACTGCGCACGAAATTTTTGGTAGCCGAGTTTTAGCTCAACTGAGTATCTGTAACAGTACGAATATTTTATCGCTGAATAAATGATCTTTCCCAGTTTGCCAGCACATGGCGCATTCTAAACAAATGACAATCCAGCTCATGATTGAAGGGGCCATTTAAAGTACATTGACGGTCAAGCACTCGCCAGTTGCCCCACAGGTTAATGGCTATGTCACATCCAAATCACCAGCTACAATAAAATTTAGTTGCCGACGCATTTAGCTAATGAAGAAATATTTTAACTGTTGCGGGGAGTCATTTCTGCCTTTTTAATGCACACATTCTAGTCGCTATGCCAATGCTAAGAAGATACAGCTACTAAAGTTCGTCACTTCCGCACTTGCTCGTCCTTGTCGTCTTCGCTTATCGCTTATAATCGCATCGCCGATTTCGCATTACTTAAGCGTCGATGATTAACTGCCGCTGATGTAACCAAACCACTAGCAGCCGATCGTGGGTGCGTTGAGGTGCGCTCGGTGTTGGGCACTTAGCGCGGAAAATAGTATTTGAGCGAGGAGAAAAGCGCGGAAGAAATGCGGCTGTGCGGCGTTCGCATTGGTTTTATGGTTTTCGTTGAAGTTTGTCATATTTACAGCGGTTGCACAGTTTTTTTTTACATATGGTCTGTTCGGGAAGAAAGTGCATGTGATCAGAATGTACATCGTCAACTGCTACTAGTAGCAAACAATAACAGTACTTTTGCGGAGGATGTAAAGGAACCCACTCCAAAATTAATCATTAAAATTGTTCATAAATGAAGAAGAAGAAGAATAGTCTTTATTCACATGAGTAAAGAAAACTGGACATGGCAGTAAAGTAAGAAGGCATATAACATAACGGTAGCGACACTAATGCAATTATACGGGCATACGAATATGCGAATTGTAAATGAAAGCACATAAAGAGCAAAAAAATGAAAGCATCGCACAGAAAGAGCGAAAAATGGCAAAAAAGAGTTGCACATTCGTAAATAGAAAGAGCAGAATCATTCAGCATAATGAAATAGGCGATGCATATGAGTATGAGCTGGAACTCAATAAATTAAATGAGCAATTGTTCTGAGGTCAAATGAGTCGAGGCGGTTTATGAACACATAGAGATTCTGCGCTTCAGCAATTCTACTGGGAATTTTATTCCAAATACGAACAACTCTGAACTGGAAGACACTGTTCAGAGAACAGGTTTTACGTGTTAATTGGTAACAATGGGGTCGACGTCCTCGCTGATTAAGAAGCGTAAATAAACTGTTTTGGGGTATATCAGTGAAACATCTGACAATTTTAAAACAGTGCTAGATCAAATTTAAGTCTGCGATACTCAAGAGGTTCGAGATCGAATATCTTCAACCTGGCCATATAATCAGGTGTATATGGCCTCACGAACAGTTTGCGAAATGCCATACGATTATAATATTCTTGGACTTTTTCAACAATTTTAAATCATTGATCACGTATGGTGACCACGTTTGCGTACAATATTCCAGTATGGGACGGCAGTATACAATATATGCTTTACGGTAATGTTCAATACATCGGTGTTGCAATGCATGTAGGATGCAGTTAGTCACCTTTAACGCTTTCGTAGCTACTTCAGTACAGTGCAGGTTCCAGTGCAAATTTGGACGGATCTTGACCCCGAGATCGCGGATACCATCATCTGGAGATGGTAAAACCTCGTTATCCAACCGTAGGAAGCACTCGTGATGGAAATTAACATGAAGAACTCGACATTTCTTGTACGAAATATCAAGTTGCCATGATTTAGACCAAGCGCTGAAGGCATTGAGATCATTTTGCAAAATGCGAAAATCAATAGCGGGATCTTGCAGAGGGCTATAATTTTTTAGATCATCTGCAAACAATTTGCAAAAGCTAGACAAATTATCGGACATATACAATAGGAATAACAACGGGCCGAGTACACTTCCCTGTGGAACACCGCTGATTTGATGGCGATATATGCATGGATATAAGAAACGAAGCCGAAGCGGCACGTGTAACCTAAAAATATGAAGCCCATCATGCATAACAAATATCAGAAATTCTCGCCCCTTTTCAGATGAGTATTTCTACAGTTCAGCTGCGGCATCTCTGTTTGCCTTTTAATTCTATAAAAAATCCTTTCAAGTTGTTGAGGGATTTATTTGGTGTCGTTAGAGAGTGTTTGATTAGTTTGGGAAGATGCTACTTCGAGATTACTTTATATTGCCGGTAGACTTTCAGTTGCAGTAAACTAGGCGTATTGACTTCGCGTTTTATAGGCAACTCACGAGTGGTTCCGGGTCTACAAGATCCCAACGGGCAAACCGGCCAATCACTTCGGCTTTGATGGCCAATACAAGAACGCTGAATTTGCGCACAAGGTTATTATTTCGCTATTTCGAGAACGCGAAGACGCGCTCAACATTTATAGTTTTACAGTTTCATAACACGAGGCGGCCTCTAAAAAGCCTTTGGAAATGTTAAAAAAATGACAGGTTGCAAATGTGGGTGATGGAAGGGTGGAAGAAGTTGGGATACGCCGTTGTCTAAACTGAGTAGTCGGTAATAAGATTTGGCTGCTCGTAATAGTGAAACCAAGACCGGTGAAGTTTCTCTGGTCTTTTGGTGCTTCATGAATCCACGTTAGCAGGCAAACGGAACGATAGGATTTCTTGCAAAGCCTGTAGATGAGACGCAACCGGAATTTTTACGACGCATGTTTAGTTTCGATTCAGGTTGACATGAAACATTTGTGTTGCGAGAAGTACGTATGCGTTCTTTTATAACGTGCAGGTAAGAGCTATAACCGCTTCATATTTTTGCTTTCACCTGTTTTTGTTAGAAGTATCGTGAAAAGCCATGGCAGCAATTCGTTTTCGCTGTTTCTGCGTGCTGTAATGTTGAACCATTTTGACACAGGTAATTGCCGAGACGCACGAATTCTGGAAAAAGCTAATCAAGGAAGCCTCTCCGCAGTTAAATACGTTGGTTTTTTCGTTGTTATATTTTTTAAAGGAATACATAGCTGTTTTGGTTTCATTTCACACTTTTCCGGGTGGCAACACTGAGAAGCTTAAGTCTGGCAAATTTATCTGGAAGAGAAGACGAAGAATTGTGTTGACGTCTGTTCTGTTTTTGTACATTTAATGCGGCGAGTTTTTTCACTGCTGTTCTTTTCATTGATATTTTTGCTTTACCTCATAGCGTACGTTCTCAAAAAGTGCATGGTCGCGAGCTGATCTACATCTGCGCACATTGTTTTCATTTTCCATTGCGCAAAACGCTTTGTCTTTTCCCTTCTCCATTATTATTAAGATGAATAAAGAAACTGAACCGTTTCATGCATAACCTTATTGACTGTGCACTAAGCAGTGGCCGTTTTCCCATATGATTGGGCCAAACATGCAAATAGAGTTCCTAAGGGCAATTCTTTTCAAGCTTTTTGATCGTTCTATGAAATTTGACTGATGAATTTCTGTTACACAAAAATGCATCGTTGACGAACGGCCGAAATTCGCTTGTTGTTGATGTTGTTGAAGTGAATGAACTGATTTGAAATCATAACAGTTAACGATATGGCGAGCGCCTTCCTTTCATATCGCTGAATCGTTTAACATTTTTCGACAAAAAAAGTGTGCTGTTGTGCATCTTATTTATGAAAAAAACATGTACGATTCGAAGGAGAGGGCTGAATTCGTCGACATTCCTTCCCTATTAGTTTTTTTCTTCGGCGCAACGCAATAAACAAATGTTGCAGTCCACAACACGAAGATCTGCGACGCTAGCACGCATCATCTGAAACTACTTCTGGCCTTGTTATGATCACAGTTCTCACTTGTCGCAGAGAATCTGGCTAGACATAGCACGCTTTGTGATGGTCACAGTAAGTCTTAGTTTAGGGAGCAATTTACGTTTGCTGTTATGCCGCTCTTTCGAGAACGGCCCAAAAAAAATTGCAGTGCATAGAAACGACAGAAGCTTGGGGAGGTTTTATAAAATTTAAAAGGTTTGGTGAGATTTCTGGACTTTTTTGACTGTGGTTTGTTAACTTTTCGGAGTTTTCCACGCAGATGCTTCCGCCAAACTATACATGCCACTCCCGAGTTGTTGGCGATGTCATCTTTTTTGAATTGAACTCATACTGAGGCTGCTTCCCGGTAACTCGAGTCGTACACATTTTCAGACTTTCTCAGTGTTTTAGCTCCCAGTAGGGTTATTCGAGTTGCCGTTACCATATGTACACAGGGGGCGTTAACGCTTTAGGAGAAGAGAAAGCGATTAATGTTGTTGTTCTAGAGAAACAAACGTTGAGGGCGCGGCGCACGTGGCATCGCAGGATGCATGGAAGAAGATCGTGGATTCACAGCCGGCGATTGGTAAGCCACACGACCCCCCAGCATCTCTTGACAGATGGCATTTCATCAAAGGCTGACTGGGCAGTTACGGGTCGTCAGCATCAAAGTTATAAGGGGCGCTAAAGGCGTTATCCCTGTTGTTGTTTTCTTTTGCAGTCGTTCATTTAGTCGGAATCCGGTGGTTGATTCTTTGCTTTCTGTTTAATCGTTATATGGCTCTGTATGCTGTAATGTTATGCGAATAAATCGCGTTGTGTATTTATTTGATGATAGCCGATGAGGAAAGTTTCAATTTCAAGGAAGTCTAAATGGGTGTGACAGAGAGTACACACAAATGGCGGTAGATAACAGTCAGGAATTTAGAATGCGTCTCATGAACTAAAACAAGCTTGCGACAGTCTCGTCCGCGAATTCAAACTGTTGTTTGAGTCGTCTTCCCTAGAGGAATGGCGAAGCATATAGTCTTCGAGGATACCAAGGAAATCGCCAAGTATATCAGCTCGAATTAGAGGAACTTAGCTGGTCATGCCCAGTGGCCCTTTAAGGCCACAAGTATATGAGCAAACTTTTGTCCGGTTAGTCGTGAAGATAACAAATGTGAAACTGCAGCAAGAACGTGATATCGGTACTTCACGGTGCAGTCGCTTGAATTTTTGTCATCGTCGTTGAAGGCTGAGGCGTAATTAGAAACGGACGCTTGGATGTGTTAGCACCCGAGTAATCGCGTTGGTGCAGTTTTGCGGTGTGACAATAGTCGATTTGCTGCTATTCAAGGAAGTCCGGAAGTTCATTCAGATTGGTGAGGGCTCGCATGTGGACGGGGCTGAACGCGTAAATGCTGAGCGTTGTCGCATACCGGCTGCGCACCCAGTACCAATCTTCCGATCAGTTTGATTGCGATTTCTTTTTACGTATTCGCAATCGCATGTCACGATAACGATTTTGACGCCATCCAACTTATATTACGCTGCTATATTTTATATGACGCTTCAAAATGTCGGCAAGGACGCTTCTGCCACTCACGATTGATGTTGAATAGGGGAACGCAAGAACAGGGCGATATATTTGCACGATCTTGGGTAGCTAGGATTTCTTCCACACATAAAACATTGCTCTGCTGAAATCGGAGGAAAACTGTTTGCCACCAACGAGGAATTGACGTGCATAAAATGAAAGTGATTGACCGTTTTGGTGGTGCTATGGTTGTTTCCTTTTGAGCGCTGCTGCCCATGCTATATAACTAACTTCCTTCGCACAAAGATGTAACCTAATGAGAGACTGAAATGGGCTTAGATTTATACTCATTTGTCGTTGTTCGGTTATCATTTGTCAGTGTTTCTTCCTGCTGTTGTTGTTGTTCAGTTTATTTGCGTACTTAAGAGGGAAGCACGTATTATAGACGGTACAATGCGCAGAGGCGAATATACGACCTAGCGAATGAAACGTCGAAGAAGAATAAGGAAGAAAACAAAAATATATATGCAGGCAAATGATGGCACCTAAACTGCGCACGAAATTTTTGGTAGCCGAGTTTTAGCTCAACTGAGTATCTGTAACAGTACGAATATTTTATCGCTGAATAAATGATCTTTCCCAGTTTGCCAGCACATGGCGCATTCTAAACAAATGACAATCCAGCTCATGATTGAAGGGGCCATTTAAAGTACATTGACGGTCAAGCACTCGCCAGTTGCCCCACAGGTTAATGGCTATGTCACATCCAAATCACCAGCTACAATAAAATTTAGTTGCCGACGCATTTAGCTAATGAAGAAATATTTTAACTGTTGCGGGGAGTCATTTCTGCCTTTTTAATGCACACATTCTAGTCGCTATGCCAATGCTAAGAAGATACAGCTACTAAAGTTCGTCACTTCCGCACTTGCTCGTCCTTGTCGTCTTCGCTTATCGCTTATAATCGCATCGCCGATTTCGCATTACTTAAGCGTCGATGATTAACTGCCGCTGATGTAACCAAACCACTAGCAGCCGATCGTGGGTGCGTTGAGGTGCGCTCGGTGTTGGGCACTTAGCGCGGAAAATAGTATTTGAGCGAGGAGAAAAGCGCGGAAGAAATGCGGCTGTGCGGCGTTCGCATTGGTTTTATGGTTTTCGTTGAAGTTTGTCATATTTACAGCGGTTGCACAGTTTTTTTTTACATATGGTCTGTTCGGGAAGAAAGTGCATGTGATCAGAATGTACATCGTCAACTGCTACTAGTAGCAAACAATAACAGTACTTTTGCGGAGGATGTAAAGGAACCCACTCCAAAATTAATCATTAAAATTGTTCATAAATGAAGAAGAAGAAGAATAGTCTTTATTCACATGAGTAAAGAAAACTGGACATGGCAGTAAAGTAAGAAGGCATATAACATAACGGTAGCGACACTAATGCAATTATACGGGCATACGAATATGCGAATTGTAAATGAAAGCACATAAAGAGCAAAAAAATGAAAGCATCGCACAGAAAGAGCGAAAAATGGCAAAAAAGAGTTGCACATTCGTAAATAGAAAGAGCAGAATCATTCAGCATAATGAAATAGGCGATGCATATGAGTATGAGCTGGAACTCAATAAATTAAATGAGCAATTGTTCTGAGGTCAAATGAGTCGAGGCGGTTTATGAACACATAGAGATTCTGCGCTTCAGCAATTCTACTGGGAATTTTATTCCAAATACGAACAACTCTGAACTGGAAGACACTGTTCAGAGAACAGGTTTTACGTGTTAATTGGTAACAATGGGGTCGACGTCCTCGCTGATTAAGAAGCGTAAATAAACTGTTTTGGGGTATATCAGTGAAACATCTGACAATTTTAAAACAGTGCTAGATCAAATTTAAGTCTGCGATACTCAAGAGGTTCGAGATCGAATATCTTCAACCTGGCCATATAATCAGGTGTATATGGCCTCACGAACAGTTTGCGAAATGCCATACGATTATAATATTCTTGGACTTTTTCAACAATTTTAAATCATTGATCACGTATGGTGACCACGTTTGCGTACAATATTCCAGTATGGGACGGCAGTATACAATATATGCTTTACGGTAATGTTCAATACATCGGTGTTGCAATGCATGTAGGATGCAGTTAGTCACCTTTAACGCTTTCGTAGCTACTTCAGTACAGTGCAGGTTCCAGTGCAAATTTGGACGGATCTTGACCCCGAGATCGCGGATACCATCATCTGGAGATGGTAAAACCTCGTTATCCAACCGTAGGAAGCACTCGTGATGGAAATTAACATGAAGAACTCGACATTTCTTGTACGAAATATCAAGTTGCCATGATTTAGACCAAGCGCTGAAGGCATTGAGATCATTTTGCAAAATGCGAAAATCAATAGCGGGATCTTGCAGAGGGCTATAATTTTTTAGATCATCTGCAAACAATTTGCAAAAGCTAGACAAATTATCGGACATATACAATAGGAATAACAACGGGCCGAGTACACTTCCCTGTGGAACACCGCTGATTTGATGGCGATATTCAGAGATGCAATCTCCTACCGCTCAATGGGACTGCTATAATATCAGCCATGCGTTTTATGAAACAGGAAGGTATTCCATCAGGAGTAAGGGTGGTTTTGTTACTCAATTTATCTATGGCCTTTCTCACTGATTCTATACTCACATTTACAAAAGACAGCTCTTGTTTTGTCCTGACTGGGGATTCTGGCAAAAAGTTGTTGTCTTTCTTAAAAACCTGACATAAAAAGTCAGGAATCATGTCACACTTGACAGAGTCATCGACGACAGAGCGCGAATTCTGATCTTTTAAAACACCTATATCTTGCGGGACGTTTAATTTCCTATTCACATACCTATAAAACGACTTAGAATTCCCGGAACATATCAAACGCTTTTCTTGGTTTTTTGCAAACTGATGATAAGCCTGTTGGAAATCTTTAGCACACTTTGAAAATGCCGCTTTCCCACCTGGTTTATGGCGGTCCAGCCATAAAAAATGTTTTTTGGCTGCCATTCGTTGTAAGTAATTGGGCAAGGATGGGGTGGTTCTTTTCACCTTTGCTACTGGGGTACAAAAATCAATAACAATGTTCAGCAACTTGGTAAAATGTGCATGCATTTCCTTGATTTCAGAACATTCTAAGAAATACGTATTCCAATCAATACTTGAGAGCATAGCATTAGCCCTAACCCAGCTCGTGAGGATAAGGTCGAGCATGTTATCGTGATGAGTTGCGCAGTTAACCAGTTGCTGTACACCGCACTGGTGAATGAATGCGTCAAGCGAACTCGAAAGACGTATAACGCCATTCTCATTCGAACACGCGTCAAAATCTCCAACAATAATATATGGCATATTTGCCGTAGACAAATGAGCTAGGAAGTCGAAAAACCCTTCCGTTTCACTGGAAGTACAATAGGAAGGATGATAAGCGACAAATAAACGGAACATTTTCTCGCAAGCAAAGTCAACATAAAGCAATGATGCGTCGTTTCCGCCATATCTCCTACCGTGGCGCATGCCAGTCGTTTTGTTCCTATATAAAATCTTCGAAATCAATGTGCAAGCAACTCTGCACCAAAAGAAGAAGAAACTTGGTTAACGTATTTAAGTCAACATATGATCTGTAAGTCTATAAATACAAGTATAACTATAAGTTAAGATATGTCTACATGCACAAATCTATAATTGTAAAAATTTAATTATTGAGAGGAAGAAAACTCCGTCTGCGATACGCCCATGTAATGTGGTGCAATCGGTGCTTTGTTCGCTTAAATCACCTCTACTTGAGCGCAACTCTTCTTTCTTTATCCCAATGCATGCATATGATGCAATTTGCTGTGATACACTTTACCAACAACTTTTCGTCTTGAAAAGAATATATAAAGGTCAGTGTAGATTTCTTTGCTCAGCCACAACCCCTGTACCTCATTTCTGCACTGAAAGCACAGCTTGTCTAATATAAGCTTGCGTTGCACTTCGCAAAAGTTATTTATGTATCGCTTCCTCCCCCCTGCTGCATTCCTGTGGTGAAAGAAGACTCGCAGTACACTCCTACTTCTGATACCCTTATATCATAAAACTTCGAATTGAATTGAACTGTTTCCATATGCTTCAAACGCAAAACCTTGGCTATGTCTCAATATGATAGGCCCTCACGGGCTGTGCATGATGGTGGTCAATATATTTTAAAAAGGCTGAAAGCGTGGCGCATCACGCACGTTCATGATGATGGCGCGACGCAGCAAGATATCCACTAATGGCACCACAACTGGGGTGTGTCGACAGTAACACCACCCCTGCACTGTCACTCCTCCCGATAGAAGCATTCGGGTATGAACGCTACAGCATAACCTTAAAAATTTTCTGCCTAAAGCGCCTAAAGCGCCAACAGCGCCAAATTGAATTGAGGCCCATCGCTTACAAAGCAGTTTTGTTAAGTGGCCCATCAATCGTATGGAAAGCAAGAAACAAACAAAGCTTCCCCTCAGGAACAGTGCGGGCTTGCTTTGGAAATCACCCGGTATTGCATGCGATGGACCAGTAGTCGTGCATCTGTTGTTATAGCTTCTTCCCCAAATGCTATTAGCAAAGGACTCCTTACACTTACATTCTAGAGGCCATCCTACAGAGCGCTAACTTGCCTGCCGACATGACGGGAACATAGAAGGACCGACGTTAGCGATGCTTTGTCTGTTCGAGCAAACATTCAGAAAATCCTTCCACGACAAGAAATTAAGCCTATCAAGCCTAGCTAATTAATTCATGACCCGAGGGTGGCCACTGGGACTTATTTGTGGTTCCAAAAAAGGCCGTTGAGTTTTGAGGAGATCGTAACTGAAGCACAGTAGCACCTGAACCATAGCCCTCGTGGCTTCGGGACTTGGTGCAGCCTTAGCCTCCTTTGAACTTCCAGCTTCCTCTACCTTCGATGCCACCTTCTTTAGTTGCTTCGGTTTCTCCCTGTCGACTTTTTGCCCTCCACTTCTATCCTCAGTTAGTCGCCTGTGAGTTTTTCTTGATCGCCAGCTTCCCGATGCTCCCAGCCTTAACTGCCTTTCCGGTCAAACGAAAAGAACCACTCGTGCCAGTCCCTTTCGTCTGTTTCCAACTGTCACACCGAATAGCAGTTCCAACTGCGAGGGGCAAAGGCGCATTCGCTTTGTAGTGCCGTCTCGTGCTCGTGTCTTGTGGTGGTGCACTATGTGCGCCGCACTACTCGAACCTTTCCTCTGGTTTAGCTACTCTATAGCTGCGCTCACCATTAAGATATACCTCGGACAAGTTACCACGTGCCCCTCAACAGTCACTCCCTCTTATTTCTTCTTCCAGTTTCTGAACGCACATCCCCGCCTCATGCACTTCCGACCGACACACCCGCTAATACGATGGGTTCATCTGGGATGCACTTATGCATTACTGCACTCGAAGTGGGCGAGACGGGATGACATCATTGTATGTGGCACCAAATTCCATGACGAGATCATTGTTCAGAGCGAAAACGGAGGCAATCGATAATCGCAGAAGCAGTGTTTTGAGTTATGCGACTTCGCGAAATAGTTGCTAAGCCGTTTGTTTCTGAACTGAAGTGGCGTATAATCTGCGATATCCCCCTTCGCCATCCCGTCCATTTAACAGGAGATGTTGATTTTGTTTGTGATAATAAGATTGATTATGTTGATAAAAACGGAGTTCTATATTTTCCTTAGCAAAGTCAGCATTCAGGCCATTAGCAGCTAACAACTTCCTTTTAGGTAAGCGAGGGCATACAACTGCTTTCAGCAGAGGGCATTTTCGCCAGCGGACATTTCCGCCAAACGCTGTAAGATAAAAGAAACACAATATTTTTGTGCATCGCCCGAGGATGATATTGCTTACTGAAATGTCTAAATGCTTTAGCCAAATCTATAGGGGCTGAAGATGACAAGTGCTTTTTTTTTCAGCGAGTAATTTGAAGCGCATTGTGCTGACGTGGTCCTGCTGACAACCTATGATGGAATTTTACGAGTCTGTAAATGTTTGTCTTCCGCATGCGATTTCTTTTGGCGATTGGACATCAGGTAAGTTCATTTGTTTAGCAAAAATTATAAATGAAAAAAGTAGTAAAAATAGTTTGCTATACGGATTGCCCAACGTTTATGAGGAGCACTCAATGTGTTGACTAAAAAAATTTAATTAATGTTAAAAATGGTTAAAAGTGAATGCTTATTTAGGTAATGTGGAAAAAATAATGGTAAATTTTTGTGCCTGTAAAGGCAATAAGTGTTTCTCTTATTGCTGTCATGTAATTTACAATAAGCTGTGAAGAGAACTTAACATGGCCATATTGGCTGTTTTAATACATATCAAATATATATTTTAATTCCAGTAAATACATTTTTAAATTCATATCAAATACATATTTTAATTCATATTAAATTCATATTTTAACTCATATTAAACACATGTTTTAATTCATATTAAATGCGAGTACATTTAATAACTATTAATACCAACACATATTCTGCGGAATTTTCTCTCCGATTGAATCATGTATAGAAAAACTCTCATAGAACACCTAAGATAGAAGAGGATATCAATATATATTTTCAGGTATAAATTCACTGGAACTAACGTTGTTACTGGCAAGTACGACATTTTGTTTCGTCTCAATAACCCTAGCGCTTACGCAGTTATTCTATCTTAAGCAGCCAGTCGTCATCGGCCACTTACCAATAATTTGTTCGCTCAACTTATTACCGATGATCGTGCCCTCAGTTAATCGACTGGTGCAACTTTTTATATTCATGTTAGTTCTTTTTTAATGCTGTTTTATTCTGTTTCTTTGGTTGTTTATTCATTTTTGTTTACCTTCATACAATGCAATATGACAACGGTCGAAACGTACGGAATTGCGGCTTCCGAAACGTTTAACGCATTTTGTCGAGTAATAGATTGTCAGTGTTTCTATTTGGGGGAAAGTATTTTTATTATTTAATTCGGCTGCTGTTTTTCACGGCTCATAGAGCAAAAAATCATTATCTCTCAGAGCTTATTTATACGTGCAGATATTTTCTTTACATAGATATCTGGAAGTTCCATGCAAAAGAAGAACTGGCTTTCATGAAGCGTTGAGAACTTCTGTTCAATGCGGATGTTGCTTCTATTTTTTTATTTTTTACAGCGTTCCAAAAGGGGGCTTCTCTTTAAAAGTGTCTGTATTCGTATTAAGATAGCAAGCATATTCTTTCGTTACTATTTGTTCCGTATACAGCACAACCTTGCGAACATGCGGTATTTCTGCAGAGAGCCGCGTGACTGCACGGTTTTGGCTCAATAGGAAGCGGTATGGCGGAGTAGAGGAACGATCCCAGAGAGTTTTAATCCAGCGAAAGCTTAATGAATAATTGAGGGAGCTTACTTCTCAAAAAAAAAAACAAAATCGGGGCACATAATAATAATTCTTTACGTTCTCAGTGAAATATTTTTTGTATAAAACGGTTCTCGGATATGGCGGCCTTTATGCAACGAAATGCGAAATAGTCTGAGAAAGGAGGAAAGTAGAGTAGCGCTCCGAAATTAAAAGAATGCTAAGTTGTTTGGGTTATTTAAAAAAGACAGTGAGTTGCGTCGAGTGCTAAACTTTCGGAAAAAATAATCGCTAAAACAGTAAGCAAATACAAGTAAATAGAAATTCACGCCACGGGGCTGGCACGATACGCGCCTTTAAATTGGACCGTTAGTTCCAAAAACTGCCCACAAAATTAGGAACGTGTTTATCGTAGGAAACGAATTGCGATACAATCGCAGAACTTTCAAATTCGTTTAACATCACTTGTTTAGAAGTTACTCGGGTAGAGCATATATCGTTTGCGGGTGATAAATCTTACGCGCTTTGACACTGAACAGAGTATACTTTCTATTGCATGGACAAAGAAAAATTCTGTCGTGTACATGGAACTGCTGACAGGTAAATTTATCTTAGTAGTCACTCATGTAGTTAGCAGAAAGTAACAGAAACAAATTACTGCTTGGACTTGATTCCGATGGAAGTGGACTGACATGCTACGGAGGGGAAGGAGATCAAAGTGAGATAATGGAGGCGCCCTTCCGCAATATTTCCTCCCGTCGATGGCAGGAAGGGGAGGAAAGTGGTAGTTTTTTCATCTCTAGAATTTTCCCTTTGTTGAAGCAAAGGCGTTTGCATAAACGAATTTCTTATATCACAAAGAGGAACGTCTAGCACATATACTCCCACCTAAATTGTATTGTTTAGGTAATTTTCTTAACGAAGCCATTTGTTAAAATTGTTGTGTGTATATAGAACAACAATAGACAACCACCGGGAGGGGAGTACCAAGTTTATCGGAAGCAGAATACACGAATATACGAAATGGAAACGAGCGTGCAGGAAATGAGGACGTAATATCTAGGCACGCAAAGTCGCTTGCCGTACCTCTCCTCCACCGAAAGGCCTTCCTGTTCCCTGAATTAGAACGCTGTTAACTGTTACCTAAAGACAGTGTAACAATGAACAAATGGAAACGAGCGTGCAGGAAATGAGGACGTAATATCTAGGCACGCAAAGTCGCTTGCCGTACCTCTCCTCCACCGAAAGGCCTTCCTGTTCCCTGAATTAGAACGCTGTTAACTGTTACCTAAAGACAGTGTAACAATGAACAAATGGAAACGAGCGTGCAGGAAATGAGGACGTAATATCTAGGCACGCAAAGTCGCTTGCCGTACCTCTCCTCCACCGAAAGGCCTTCCTGTTCCCTGAATTAGAACGCTGTTAACTGTTACCTAAAGACAGTGTAACAATGAACAAATGGAAACGAGCGTGCAGGAAATGAGGACGTAATATCTAGGCACGCAAAGTCGCTTGCCGTACCTCTCCTCCACCGAAAGGCCTTCCTGTTCCCTGAATTAGAACGCTGTTAACTGTTACCTAAAGACAGTGTAACAATGAACAAATGGAAACGAGCGTGCAGGAAATGAGGACGTAATATCTAGGCACGCAAAGTCGCTTGCCGTACCTCTCCTCCACCGAAAGGCCTTCCTGTTCCCTGAATTAGAACGCTGTTAACTGTTACCTAAAGACAGTGTAACAATGAACAAATGGAAACGAGCGTGCAGGAAATGAGGACGTAATATCTAGGCACGCAAAGTCGCTTGCCGTACCTCTCCTCCACCGAAAGGCCTTCCTGTTCCCTGAATTAGAACGCTGTTAACTGTTACCTAAAGACAGTGTAACAATGAACAAATGGAAACGAGCGTGCAGGAAATGAGGACGTAATATCTAGGCACGCAAAGTCGCTTGCCGTACCTCTCCTCCACCGAAAGGCCTTCCTGTTCCCTGAATTAGAACGCTGTTAACTGTTACCTAAAGACAGTGTAACAATGAACAAATGGAAACGAGCGTGCAGGAAATGAGGACGTAATATCTAGGCACGCAAAGTCGCTTGCCGTACCTCTCCTCCACCGAAAGGCCTTCCTGTTCCCTGAATTAGAACGCTGTTAACTGTTACCTAAAGACAGTGTAACAATGAACAAATGGAAACGAGCGTGCAGGAAATGAGGACGTAATATCTAGGCACGCAAAGTCGCTTGCCGTACCTCTCCTCCACCGAAAGGCCTTCCTGTTCCCTGAATTAGAACGCTGTTAACTGTTACCTAAAGACAGTGTAACAATGAACAAATGGAAACGAGCGTGCAGGAAATGAGGACGTAATATCTAGGCACGCAAAGTCGCTTGCCGTACCTCTCCTCCACCGAAAGGCCTTCCTGTTCCCTGAATTAGAACGCTGTTAACTGTTACCTAAAGACAGTGTAACAATGAACAAATGGAAACGAGCGTGCAGGAAATGAGGACGTAATATCTAGGCACGCAAAGTCGCTTGCCGTACCTCTCCTCCACCGAAAGGCCTTCCTGTTCCCTGAATTAGAACGCTGTTAACTGTTACCTAAAGACAGTGTAACAATGAACAAATGGAAACGAGCGTGCAGGAAATGAGGACGTAATATCTAGGCACGCAAAGTCGCTTGCCGTACCTCTCCTCCACCGAAAGGCCTTCCTGTTCCCTGAATTAGAACGCTGTTAACTGTTACCTAAAGACAGTGTAACAATGAACAAATGGAAACGAGCGTGCAGGAAATGAGGACGTAATATCTAGGCACGCAAAGTCGCTTGCCGTACCTCTCCTCCACCGAAAGGCCTTCCTGTTCCCTGAATTAGAACGCTGTTAACTGTTACCTAAAGACAGTGTAACAATGAACAAATGGAAACGAGCGTGCAGGAAATGAGGACGTAATATCTAGGCACGCAAAGTCGCTTGCCGTACCTCTCCTCCACCGAAAGGCCTTCCTGTTCCCTGAATTAGAACGCTGTTAACTGTTACCTAAAGACAGTGTAACAATGAACAAATGGAAACGAGCGTGCAGGAAATGAGGACGTAATATCTAGGCACGCAAAGTCGCTTGCCGTACCTCTCCTCCACCGAAAGGCCTTCCTGTTCCCTGAATTAGAACGCTGTTAACTGTTACCTAAAGACAGTGTAACAATGAACAAATGGAAACGAGCGTGCAGGAAATGAGGACGTAATATCTAGGCACGCAAAGTCGCTTGCCGTACCTCTCCTCCACCGAAAGGCCTTCCTGTTCCCTGAATTAGAACGCTGTTAACTGTTACCTAAAGACAGTGTAACAATGAACAAATGGAAACGAGCGTGCAGGAAATGAGGACGTAATATCTAGGCACGCAAAGTCGCTTGCCGTACCTCTCCTCCACCGAAAGGCCTTCCTGTTCCCTGAATTAGAACGCTGTTAACTGTTACCTAAAGACAGTGTAACAATGAACAAATGGAAACGAGCGTGCAGGAAATGAGGACGTAATATCTAGGCACGCAAAGTCGCTTGCCGTACCTCTCCTCCACCGAAAGGCCTTCCTGTTCCCTGAATTAGAACGCTGTTAACTGTTACCTAAAGACAGTGTAACAATGAACAAATGGAAACGAGCGTGCAGGAAATGAGGACGTAATATCTAGGCACGCAAAGTCGCTTGCCGTACCTCTCCTCCACCGAAAGGCCTTCCTGTTCCCTGAATTAGAACGCTGTTAACTGTTACCTAAAGACAGTGTAACAATGAACAAATGGAAACGAGCGTGCAGGAAATGAGGACGTAATATCTAGGCACGCAAAGTCGCTTGCCGTACCTCTCCTCCACCGAAAGGCCTTCCTGTTCCCTGAATTAGAACGCTGTTAACTGTTACCTAAAGACAGTGTAACAATGAACAAATGGAAACGAGCGTGCAGGAAATGAGGACGTAATATCTAGGCACGCAAAGTCGCTTGCCGTACCTCTCCTCCACCGAAAGGCCTTCCTGTTCCCTGAATTAGAACGCTGTTAACTGTTACCTAAAGACAGTGTAACAATGAACAAATGGAAACGAGCGTGCAGGAAATGAGGACGTAATATCTAGGCACGCAAAGTCGCTTGCCGTACCTCTCCTCCACCGAAAGGCCTTCCTGTTCCCTGAATTAGAACGCTGTTAACTGTTACCTAAAGACAGTGTAACAATGAACAAATGGAAACGAGCGTGCAGGAAATGAGGACGTAATATCTAGGCACGCAAAGTCGCTTGCCGTACCTCTCCTCCACCGAAAGGCCTTCCTGTTCCCTGAATTAGAACGCTGTTAACTGTTACCTAAAGACAGTGTAACAATGAACAAATGGAAACGAGCGTGCAGGAAATGAGGACGTAATATCTAGGCACGCAAAGTCGCTTGCCGTACCTCTCCTCCACCGAAAGGCCTTCCTGTTCCCTGAATTAGAACGCTGCGCCGCACTACTCGAACCTTTCCTCTGGTTTAGCTACTCTATAGCTGCGCTCACCATTAAGATATACCTCGGACAAGTTACCACGTGCCCCTCAACAGTCACTCCCTCTTATTTCTTCTTCCAGTTTCTGAACGCACATCCCCGCCTCATGCACTTCCGACCGACACACCCGCTAATACGATGGGTTCATCTGGGATGCACTTATGCATTACTGCACTCGAAGTGGGCGAGACGGGATGACATCATTGTATGTGGCACCAAATTCCATGACGAGATCATTGTTCAGAGCGAAAACGGAGGCAATCGATAATCGCAGAAGCAGTGTTTTGAGTTATGCGACTTCGCGAAATAGTTGCTAAGCCGTTTGTTTCTGAACTGAAGTGGCGTATAATCTGCGATATCCCCCTTCGCCATCCCGCCCATTTAACAGGAGATGTTGATTTTGTTTGTGATAATAAGATTGATTATGTTGATAAAAACGGAGTTCTATATTTTCCTTAGCAAAGTCAGCATTCAGGCCATTAGCAGCTAACAACTTCCTTTTAGGTAAGCGAGGGCATACAACTGCTTTCAGCAGAGGGCATTTTCGCCAGCGGACATTTCCGCCAAACGCTGTAAGATAAAAGAAACACAATATTTTTGTGCATCGCCCGAGGATGATATTGCTTACTGAAATGTCTAAATGCTTTAGCCAAATCTATAGGGGCTGAAGATGACAAGTGCTTTTTTTTTCAGCGAGTAATTTGAAGCGCATTGTGCTGACGTGGTCCTGCTGACAACCTATGATGGAATTTTACGAGTCTGTAAATGTTTGTCTTCCGCATGCGATTTCTTTTGGCGATTGGACATCAGGTAAGTTCATTTGTTTAGCAAAAATTATAAATGAAAAAAGTAGTAAAAATAGTTTGCTATACGGATTGCCCAACGTTTATGAGGAGCACTCAATGTGTTGACTAAAAAAATTTAATTAATGTTAAAAATGGTTAAAAGTGAATGCTTATTTAGGTAATGTGGAAAAAATAATGGTAAATTTTTGTGCCTGTAAAGGCAATAAGTGTTTCTCTTATTGCTGTCATGTAATTTACAATAAGCTGTGAAGAGAACTTAACATGGCCATATTGGCTGTTTTAATACATATCAAATATATATTTTAATTCCAGTAAATACATTTTTAAATTCAAATCAAATACATATTTTAATTCATATTAAATTCATATTTTAACTCATATTAAACACATGTTTTAATTCATATTAAATGCGAGTACATTTAATAACTATTAATACCAACACATATTCTGCGGAATTTTCTCTCCGATTGAATCATGTATAGAAAAACTCTCATAGAACACCTAAGATAGAAGAGGATATCAATATATATTTTCAGGTATAAATTCACTGGAACTAACGTTGTTACTGGCAAGTACGACATTTTGTTTCGTCTCAATAACCCTAGCGCTTACGCAGTTATTCTATCTTAAGCAGCCAGTCGTCATCGGCCACTTACCAATAATTTGTTCGCTCAACTTATTACCGATGATCGTGCCCTCAGTTAATCGACTGGTGCAACTTTTTATATTCATGTTAGTTCTTTTTTAATGCTGTTTTATTCTGTTTCTTTGGTTGTTTATTCATTTTTGTTTACCTTCATACAATGCAATATGACAACGGTCGAAACGTACGGAATTGCGGCTTCCGAAACGTTTAACGCATTTTGTCGAGTAATAGATTGTCAGTGTTTCTATTTGGGGGAAAGTATTTTTATTATTTAATTCGGCTGCTGTTTTTCACGGCTCATAGAGCAAAAAATCATTATCTCTCAGAGCTTATTTATACGTGCAGATATTTTCTTTACATAGATATCTGGAAGTTCCATGCAAAAGAAGAACTGGCTTTCATGAAGCGTTGAGAACTTCTGTTCAATGCGGATGTTGCTTCTATTTTTTTATTTTTTACAGCGTTCCAAAAGGGGGCTTCTCTTTAAAAGTGTCTGTATTCGTATTAAGATAGCAAGCATATTCTTTCGTTACTATTTGTTCCGTATACAGCACAACCTTGCGAACATGCGGTATTTCTGCAGAGAGCCGCGTGACTGCACGGTTTTGGCTCAATAGGAAGCGGTATGGCGGAGTAGAGGAACGATCCCAGAGAGTTTTAATCCAGCGAAAGCTTAATGAATAATTGAGGGAGCTTACTTCTCAAAAAAAAAAACAAAATCGGGGCACATAATAATAATTCTTTACGTTCTCAGTGAAATATTTTTTGTATAAAACGGTTCTCGGATATGGCGGCCTTTATGCAACGAAATGCGAAATAGTCTGAGAAAGGAGGAAAGTAGAGTAGCGCTCCGAAATTAAAAGAATGCTAAGTTGTTTGGGTTATTTAAAAAAGACAGTGAGTTGCGTCGAGTGCTAAACTTTCGGAAAAAATAATCGCTAAAACAGTAAGCAAATACAAGTAAATAGAAATTCACGCCACGGGGCTGGCACGATACGCGCCTTTAAATTGGACCGTTAGTTCCAAAAACTGCCCACAAAATTAGGAACGTGTTTATCGTAGGAAACGAATTGCGATACAATCGCAGAACTTTCAAATTCGTTTAACATCACTTGTTTAGAAGTTACTCGGGTAGAGCATATATCGTTTGCGGGTGATAAATCTTACGCGCTTTGACACTGAACAGAGTATACTTTCTATTGCATGGACAAAGAAAAATTCTGTCGTGTACATGGAACTGCTGACAGGTAAATTTATCTTAGTAGTCACTCATGTAGTTAGCAGAAAGTAACAGAAACAAATTACTGCTTGGACTTGATTCCGATGGAAGTGGACTGACATGCTACGGAGGGGAAGGAGATCAAAGTGAGATAATGGAGGCGCCCTTCCGCAATATTTCCTCCCGTCGATGGCAGGAAGGGGAGGAAAGTGGTAGTTTTTTCATCTCTAGAATTTTCCCTTTGTTGAAGCAAAGGCGTTTGCATAAACGAATTTCTTATATCACAAAGAGGAACGTCTAGCACATATACTCCCACCTAAATTGTATTGTTTAGGTAATTTTCTTAACGAAGCCATTTGTTAAAATTGTTGTGTGTATATAGAACAACAATAGACAACCACCGGGAGGGGAGTACCAAGTTTATCGGAAGCAGAATACACGAATATACGAAATGGAAACGAGCGTGCAGGAAATGAGGACGTAATATCTAGGCACGCAAAGTCGCTTGCCGTACCTCTCCTCCACCGAAAGGCCTTCCTGTTCCCTGAATTAGAACGCTGTTAACTGTTACCTAAAGACAGTGTAACAATGAACGTTAAGCCTTGTTTCATAGGTGAGAAGTGAAGTAATATGGAGGCAAGGAATAGAATGAGGCAGTTGGGCGATTAGGAAAAAGAGATTTTAAAGAGGTGAAAAGGAAAGAGGAAGAACCGCTTCGCTTACAGAAAAAAAAATCGGAAGAAAACCAGCTGCAGTACTGACTGAAAATACTGCGTTACTCCGAAATAAGTCTCATTTTCTATAAAAGCTTCAAATGAACCTTCCATTTCAGCACTGTAAGAAATTATTATCTCTTTCTACATAGCTCTCTCTCTGTTTCTTGAAGTTATTGCTGAATCCCACAGCGAAAGCACCAGTTTGCAAAGGTTAAAAAAAAAGAAAATACGCTGTTCCTCGACCTGACATAACTGCAGCCTCGAATACCCCTGCCTGCTTCCTTGTCCGCTCCTCCGTCAACCGAACAAGATAAACCGTGAACTTTATGGTCATCAGTGGCTTTATACAAGTTAATAGGATAAAGTCCTACACCTGAGTTTGACAGCCCAGTACTATAGGACTACTGTTCCATTTTTTCATTTTTCTACTGGCGCAGAAATCAAAGCCCTATGTATGGCTCATCACTATACGTTTGCAACCCCCTTTTTTTTCCACCAGAGGAACAAAGAGTAGCTAGAAGAACGAAGAAGAGATGGATGGAGGGGAGAACTAATTCCCTAAAAGGTTTAATGCTAGCGCAATTTCTCTATCATGCCGATAAATTTCTTACGAACGATAAAAACTAGCTGCCTGCTTCGTATAGAATTTGCATCCGGCTAAACGAATAAGCTGGATTTTTCAGGCTCGGTAGTCATGCGATAAGCGACATATTACATCTTGAGGTGGCAAGTTATCGAAGCGAACCGAACGAGCCCTGTTTAGGTTGCACCGTTTCTCGATCGCTGTATGGTTCGTCCATGCAAATTCAAGTGCTCATTTTTCTTGCTTATCAAACCGGCATCGTTCGCGCCGCTTCTCTAATCGCGCAAATCGCTATGCTTCAGGTGTGATGCTAAAATTCATCTCAGAATACCTCACACAAAATGGCAACGGATTTCCAGGTGGCCCGGCAGTGGATATCACTTTGCTTATAAAAAAAAGACAACTATGCAAAGCGCAGTGACCTTCGATTCGTGTAATGCATTGAAGGGCACATCTCTCCCTCACCACCGCACCAATTCAAAACGGAAGAGAGATAGAACGGTCTCTGCGTTATTTGCTAGGTCGATTTTTGCAGCAGAGAAGATGCACAGGCAAAAAGGATGCCGAAAAAAAAACGGCTTTTTTTCAAAGGAATGCGCAAATGGCTTTGACTCAGAACGAGGTGGCTATGTGATTTCAAATTCAGGTTAGTAGGCCCTGCGGTTCCAAGTGTCGTGACGCTCTTTTGAAAGAGGTATTGAATGATGGAAACCGATAAGTGGTTAGCATCATAGGGGATTAATGAATGACGAATAAGCCGCCCTAACCCATAAATATGGATGGGTAAAGAACTTCAAGAAGACAGACCAGTTGCGTAGTCGATCGAAATGTAAGAGTGTAACAGAGAAAGTGGACACCTCATTTGAACGTTTTCTGAGTGTGGTCGACTGACGCCAAAAACAATGTTCCAGCTTTCATAACGTTTTGAGCAAAAAAAAAAAACTATTTTTACGCATTTGCATAAAGCGTACCGCGACAATACCTCCTTTGTGCGCTCCCTCCTTTCGCTGGAGTCGAATATGAGGAAATATGACGCCTTCTTTGGAAATAATATGGGATTCTACGGAAATCAAATGAATTTCATAGCAGAGAATGCCATATCTCGTGTGGAAGTTTTGCCCAGTGACGTTTTGCCATGGAGGAAGCGTACGAGTGACGCATCATCGTCAAGGCTTTGCACATGAAAAAGCGAGAAACACCAAGCCGTTTGATGAAAGACGGTTCGCTTTTGTGGGGACCAAATAGCTCACACTGTATGAGAGAAAGCTCTCATTCTAGACTTCCAAAATATGGTTGTTTGTCGGCTCGCTGACGTGATACGGTTTATTGAAGGGAACTGCTCTTGAGGAGGGAATCTATCGGAAGTTGTGTGTTATGCTGTTGTTGACAAATGCTCATCGCTGCTCCAATTCATCAGTGAGTGTATGTGCCGGTTTGGATTATTTAAGGAATGCTTCGAATCGCCGTTGATCTTGCTGTTCGTCAATCTACCGTCCACAGTGTTAGGAATGAGCGCATTGAACCTTTTGCGGGTAACGTTTTCGAGTCGTGCTTTGGCTGTATGTCAAGTGGCAATGTTCATATTCACAATGCAGTACAGTTGTTTCGAGTTCGCTTCTACGATACGCCTGTCGGACAGAACTCCCGTCATCTCTTTCGAATACGTCATGTGTAAGGTTTTCAACAATCACTTAATTGTTTTTCGGGGGTTTTCAACAATCACTTAATTGTTTTTCGGGGGTTTTCAACAATCACTTAATTGTTTTTCGGGGGTTTTCAACAATCACTTAATTGTTTTTCGGGGTTCTCTGTTTTAACAAAAGTGGTGGCCAAATTGCTGTTGGGTGCAAATAGAGATATAACACATAACAACTTATTTGCGCTATACTGTAATGGCGACAGGTGCGCTAGAAGATGGTTTTGCAAAACCGATTTTTATTTCCGACAGAAAAATCTGACCAAATTTTTAAATCTATACTGACAACTGTTTTAATGTGAGCATCAGGAAGAGAATATAAATTGAACTTAAGCAGTTCTTGAAAACGTTAAATCATACGAGTGGCAAGCCTAATTAGTTGAATTGGGATCAGCTCAGCTTATTCTTATAAACGTTTATGGCTGAGAGAAGTTATCTTTTACAAGTTTAGCCTATTACTGCTTTGAGGACAAATGTAAGCCTAAGGCAGCCGAGGTACGCTGGGTAAGGGGTTGCGCATGCCTTTGGTGACACCAGAGTAGGGAGTGAGATCACGTAGGTACCGGGCACGGGAATTCGAGGAACTTACTAATTGATCCCGACGGGGAAGCATCGTAGGCTACTGATTTATTCTGCATGTTATTCAGCTCTTGAATCATCCGTTGCATAGAGAACAAGTGAACTAGTCAAAAGTAGGTGAGGACTTTATTGATTAGGAGCTGCAGTAAATATAAGAGTTATACCGTGGTTGATATGGTCAGGGTAAGGTGTGGCTTGGTCATGGTGTGATGTCGGCAAAGTAAAGGGAAGGGGAGGAGATGGGAAGGGGGGGGGGGGGGGGGGGGGGGGAGAGAGAGAGCGTAGAAGAGGAGATACAAAGGAGCGACTTTTATATTAGGCACGGAAGATTCTTGTGAGTAGCAGATATTACCTCCACGCTTGCTTCTGTATGCCCTAACTGTAGCATGTTGTTAAGATTAACCAAGCGATTTGATTTCTAACTTGAACTTTGATCGTTCTTTGGTAGCTTTGTTTATCGTAATGTGGAGCGTGCACAATGAATACTGCATCAAGGTAACCGCTCTTTACAGGCACATACTTGTTGAAGGGATCAAACTGTTTGATAACGAAGTTAATTCTCGTTGATGTCGTCTTTTATTTTGCGTTCGAGCGGATCACACACACACACACACACACCAATGACTGCTAACGCCACTGAGCTACAACCCGACATTGTTGACGTGCATGCTTGAAATTTGTCATTTTTAGTTCTCTATCGTGCGCTGACAACGTTCGAGATTTTGACCATTTCGGTGATCATCACGCTTCTGCTAAGCAAGAAAAAGCTTCGAGCGCGAGTGTATACCTTCATGAACCAATAGCAACTTCAGAGGCTGCCACACATTTTCGGCTTATCGGTGACTACGAACTTATCGTTTCCTCTTATTTATTGTTTCTCAAAATTTGACTGCTTGGCAGAGTCATCACTCATTAAGAAATGCCACAGAAAAAAAAACCAGTAGTCTGATCGGTGGAAAAGCTCATGCATTAACCATTCCACTGATTATCAGTTGTTAGTGCGCTCATTATGTTTAGAGATTATTTCGACTATGAGATGAGATGAAGGAAAGCGTCAAAAACTCCCAGGTCATGATGATCTTTTCGGTAAAGGTAACTTGATTGATACGTTCAGAACTAGAGCGTCATAGAAAGCTTCATTTTTTATGAAGCTTCATAGCTTCATAGAAACGGGACATGTTTTTGATTCCGCTGCAGTTAATTTTTTGCTGAATGGATCAACACGATTGTTTTGAATTTCGCTTGGTCTCATTCTTGCTAAGAATATCGCGATAGAGAATTCATTTGAAAACGAAATATTAGTTCATGTCTTATGTGAGTGTTGTTTCTCTGTGACAGTTATGAGAGGGAAGCACTGAAGTGCCTGCCATGTTTTCTCGAGCAAAGCCGCCGGTAGCTCCACTAAGTTCACAGTCTTCTGGGGGTGGAGTGGGGGAGAGGGGGAGGGTGGAGGAGTTAATTCAAGATGGGACTCCGCCAAGGAAGGTTGTTGTGGCGCCATTGCACGAGTGCACCATATTGCAATGACTTCGCGGAACGTGTCGGAAATTGAAAGAAGGAGAAACCACCTGCACGGCAGTAGAACTGTTGATTTGGTTGCTACATTTGCGAATCGAAAATACTTTCGACCCATCCATCACTAGCCGAAAGCCTTTCGGGAAAAAATTGTCTTACGTGATAGATACCTAAACAAAAGAGGTAATTGTTGTGCACGCTCGCCGCACCGTGCAGCTCACACCGTAATGTGAGATGCACGAGGTCTTGGTATACTTATTTTTCGTTTTTAATATACTTGCTTGGTCTTGTTTTGCTGCTACGGCGATAATTCCTGATAGCAAAATAACATTGGTTCGAGGACATCCAATTGCTTGAGTAGTTTTCCCCTGCCATATTTCTATTTCATCTATTTTCATGGCGTTTATCGCAATGTCGTCTTTTCAATGCCATTTTTTCCAACCTCTGCTGAGTGGCGTTTTCAGTAGCCGGGGGGGGGGGGGGG
>JPKZ01003191.1:118949-158054 GCA_000803305.1 Toxocara canis
GTGGGAGAAATTTACATACGAGCTGCCTTTACATTGCTCTTTCATACCGCTGCAGCCGTTTTAAGCGAATGCACTGTTTTGCTCATACCATCTGCAACATACGGACATGAATGATATATGGATGACTCTCTCAATTGCCAATTTGATCCGTTAATCTCAGCTAAAATTTTATTTTTGTCAATTTTCAAGTTGTTAATTGGCCATTCCATCAGTTTCCTGGCTTAAACGTCTCAGTATTAGTTAACTAATTTTAACTAAATAGTAAATTAAATTTTAACTAAATAAATTACTAATTTTAATTAACTAGCTATTAATTAATTTTATTTAATTAACTAAATTTTAACTAAATAATTAACTGAATATTAGTTAACTAAATAGAATTAGAAAGCATCTCAAAATTTTCGACTCTGTCGATAGTTTCTGAAGAAAATCTATTAGTAACGTTAAGGTTTAGAGGTGAGAACTGGAGGAAAAGCGCATTAAGAAATCTGATATGATTTGCGTTTCTGTATTGATATTAATATTATCATAAAGTAAATAGCGAAATGTGAACGATCATTGAGACGAAACGCAATGCTGCTTCGATGCGCTGAACAGATTGACGCATCCGCTTGCATCTCGAGCTAATGACTACCGATGACCACCGAGAGCACTCTAAAATTTTTGATATGAATACTGTAATGCGCTTTTGCCTAGAATATATCGATGCTTATTTCACTGCACTACGCTTCTAAAAATGCCAATATGTTGTACCACTGGCTATTGAAAGCTATAGCACTGGTTATGGAAAGTTGTACCACTAGGTATCGAAAGCGCCAATGTGCCGTATTAATAAAACTAAAATGTATTCGTACTGTATCAGAGCACTGTTGCATATTCCACGTCCGCAAACTCACAAGAACTCATAGAACAAATTTACGCAACAATAAGGCAAACTCTAACGCACTAATATCTGATATGATTAAGGCAACGAAATATGCGTAATACAGAATGAATAAGAACATGGGCATACTGTTGAATCACACATGAGAAGAAAAAAGTAATAAAAGATATAAAAAAAGCGAACAAGAATCAGATTAGGTCAATTTCTAGCATCACTAATGATAAAAAACAAGTCATTGAGCTTGCAAGAAATCCTAGCGTTTGAAAATAATGTACAACAATAGCGTATATAATAAAACGGGTAATCAAGCGGAGTCGAAAGCATCGGTAGAGGGTGTGTGGGAGGTATTGCATGCATCTATCGCGAATTTAGTTTACACCTTTAGCACGAAAATTTTTTCCATTCTTAAACGAGCGACGGATACATGTTTACAAGATGATACATTATAACGAAACGCAAAGCGCAGTTCTTCTTCAAGCATCCGCAGAAAGTTCATAGGTGAAGGTTCTGAAAAAAGTCGTGAATGCGTACTTGCGCACTGGTCCTCTGGAGAAGGCGAACCCCAGTGTAATGCCAACTTTATCGGAGTGTAAGCGCATGTATTACTTGCTATGGCTACGGGTGAAAATCTTCGCGTCGTTGTTCGTGCCTTGATTCAAAAAAAAGAAACCTTTTTCAACTTGTTTCATTCATTTTGTCTTTAAAATTTCCGACCCATCCAGCTTAAAAATTCCAAACTCTCATGGCTGCCTTTTCTTCAAACTTTTCATCGGTCACTATTTTCTTAACATCTTTATAATTCTTCGTTTTTTTCAATCCCTTCACATAAAACTTTCGGCCGCATTTCGTTTGTTTGGCTTTAAAGAATTTCTGTTCGATATGGTCGTTTGGCGTGCGAATATTTGACTCTCTATCTTTTGTTTCTCATCACCAGCTTCAGTTTACCACGAAAATTTTCACGTCGCTTTCCTATCTTACGATACTACTTCCAGGCTGCAAAAAAATACATTGAAATTTCAACGAATTTTTTTGCGGCTCTTGCTAACTAAAAGCTGTGAGGGAGCGAAAAAAAAGAATTCAAAGTGGATTCTGGCTGCTTTGATAGCCAAACGTTCGAACTGATACTCTGAGTGCGGAATAAATTATCTGTTTGTTCCAAAAAAACTGATGCCATCATCTGCAGTTGCGCTCAGTTATTGCAGCGAAAATGTCACCGCATTGCGTTCACTCGACTTCCAATTTACTACTTTCCATGCTTTTTCGAGCACCAAAAGGACCAATGAGCTCAAAGTATATTTATTGCTCGTACGACTTGTCTTCGTTCTTTTTCTTCAAAAACTGATTGAAAGAGTTAAAGGGAAAAGCTGATAAAGATGGCATCGTTTTCTATCACAGACTCTTGGCTTTGAGCGTATTGACACACATTAAAAAATCACACTTCACTTGTAACGTCCTCGCAGCGAAATGTTCCATTTTAACAGCTAAGCACCATCGAATTCGGTCGACATTTTTAATTTTACCGTAAACGAGGAGGCATTTTGTCGTAAATCAAATCTGCAAATGCAGAACGGAAATATCAAGTTGCCACTAGAAGTGCAATTGCACCCGAACGTTTCTAATTATGTACCATTGCATCTTGTGTTCTCATGTCAAAGAGGCTTTTTCTTAGCCTCTCCTAAACCATTTATTAATTTTTCAAATTCATATTATTCCGTAAGGCTACAGTGTTTTTTCGCCGTACTCAAAACAACTTTTATTCGTAGAGGCTTTGGGCATCTCGTATAAACTTCTAACTTGCATGTATCATTGTAGGCTGCAAAACTTCCAAGCTGAATTTTGGAGCCTGAAGAAATTCGGCTAACATGTCAGCACTTTCACGGTGGTCGAAGCAGAAAACGATGACGAGGTGTGAGCCGTCAACCCTGTTATTTCGAGCTGGCCTTTAAATTTCATCAAAGCAACAGTCCCACTCGTCTCATGCGCTCCATCTATGCTCATGATGGTGATGGCTGATATCTTTGCTCAGTGAGCAAAAACAAATAAATTTAATATGACACTAACAAGTTAAATACATTAAAAGAGTGAAATCAAAGTTATCGTAGAATCATCGAAGAGATGGAACATGTGGAAAGAAACACACAAAAGGAAAAATTTCCTTAAAAATCGAGACCATATGTAGAGCCAAAAATCAAAACCTTTAAACGAGTGGCGAATAGCAAGCAATTTTTGTAGTCGATATACAGTTTCAAACAGAACTGTAGAGGATCGCGTTTAAGCAAGACATCTTGCAAGTCACTTGATAATTCGGATGAAAAACTGATCGCGTACAATCGTTTGAATCGTAGTCGAGTCAAGCAGTATTTTTGAGAATTCATCTAGAGGCCTCAAGAAAAACGAATCAAACCACTCCTCTAAACATGTACGTCTTAAAGAATTACGATCGAAAAATTTAAAACGTTTAGCTCACTCATATTCGTGATGTTCTTGGAAGATTCTTGAAAAATTCGATTAACTAATTCGTTCACAAATTTCAAAAACAATGACTTTCAGCTTTTTGCAGTATTCTATGATCGGACTATTGCTATATATAGTAAATGCCCGCTATAGAAGTGATCAGCAATTTGCGACAAATACTAGCAAAGATTCAAAAAGCGACCAGGAATCATTTTTCTTTAAGGATATGGCAGTGACTCGTTCACCTCAAATCAGATCGAACGAAAACGCACAAATCATGCACGCGTGCTATCACACCGAGATAGAAGTGCTTCATCAAGATGAACCAACGATTACATCAAGATCATACACTTGACATATCACACTTCCACATGGCTCCATTCAATCATTAATTTCTGGACAAATTATCAGATGCGGCATGATGATGCGGAAACAGATGAAAATTATTTTGTGCGCTTGCAAATGGCTGATAATTTTGTGACCAAAAACCATCCATCCATTGACAGGAGACATGCAAGTGCTTGATAAACTGCCGAGTTATCGTTACTGTAAATGAAGACCGGCGGGCGCCTGCGAACATTGAATTCGCAACAGCTGTCACACACACAATGATTTTGATAGAACTAATTTCCTAGACGAACTCAAAAGGTAGGGTATTTGAGAAACGAACTAACCTGCTGAGACATAGGACCATTGACACAATAAGTTTAAAGCTTCCTAACAAGCTTCCTCTAACGTAAAACATCGACTGTGTTGACGTAGTCATTAGTTTGTAAGCCTGTTTGAATTCAGAAGAGCTAGTCAATATTTCACTGGGCTCAGTCCTTACAAACGACTAGATAATTCCTTTCAAAAACCCAAATAAGTCACTATTAACAAGTCATTAAAACCAATATTTTAATTATTTTTTTTACTGCGCATATGATTATCATTTTATCTTCAGTTATCGCATATGAATGAGCTATGGCAATCGAGACAAAAAAGTTGTTTTCAATTTGGCTGTCTAACCTTTTATTCTAAACATTCACATTGCAATAGCAGAATCTAATCCTGAAATGTTCACATACCTAAATCACTTCTGATGCGAGCAAATTGTATAGTATTCGGTTGAAATGAAACGAAATTAAACGTTGGGGTAAAAAAAAATGACATTTCGTATGCAAATTAGTTTTACATAAACCGTGAGATACAACTGGCAGATAGCATTTGACCATTTCACCCGTTGTTATTTCCGCAAGAAAATGTGTTCAATAAAAAACATTCGAATCGAGTATGCCTGAAGCTGATCGAATCAGATTGATATAAGCGGTGGTCATTCGAGGCGATGAAAACTGACCAAATTTCCGCTTATTTGGCAGCGTTTTTCTTAAGTAGCTTGTTTAGCGAATAATTGACCATTATCCTACGGAACTAATGTTGAGTTGTGTTAAAATACGGAAATTAACATTAAAAAATAATGCGAACACAACGGAGTTGGTTCACAACCGATGGTAAGCTTTATGGGGTGAAATTATCATTAGCATTTTGGCGTTTTCACGATCTTTTTTTTTCGGCGATTACACTGCATTTTAAGGTGAGCATGGTATGGCAGCAGATAATGTGCTGATTAAATACGTAGTCACTTGAGAATTAAAGAGCCACACATGTATTCGTTATCTCTCCCCCGCCTCACTCCCCCTTCCCCCCCTCCCCTTTCGCCAAGAGAGGGAACCTAACAGCTACAGTTTTCGGAACTTCTCCGAAGCAAATGTTGGCGAACATAGTAAACAGTCGAAAAATTGGTTAAATATCTGAAAAAAAAACTGCCATTAAACATTAAAATTTGCAGTGATTTTTGCAGTTGCAGGTCAAATTTTGACCTTTCCGGCCCTGAAACTCCAACTTCCAAGCGACTTTTTCCAAAAATATTGGAGCGCAAAGAGAGGTCCAAAAATGGCAACCCGCAGAATTGCTATCTAAATGATACAGCGGTTTCGATGCTGTTGTTCATGTGCAGTGCCGAAATTAAGGTTAAACATTTTTAAGCCACAGATACGTCCCGAAAGTTTGTCTAACGGCGTCTGGTTTCAGCGGTTGGGCGCACCGCACAAGCAGTTTGCTACCACCTACTAGTTTTATCCTCTATCCTCTGTTATATGAGTACTTTGGAAGTGTGAAAGCGGCTTGCAGTCCAAGAACAAATAAAGCAGTTTAATCAATGCAAAGATTTCGAAAAAAGAAGCATACTGTGAGCTTAAGTAAGCTGAACGATCAACCGTTTATAGTGAAAGAGCTAAAAAAAAAAGGTACTATACTTCTGATGCAAATTACACGAAAACACTTCCGCATTGTTGCTTAGCACAGCGGAAAGCTGAGTGAAATATACCTGTGTAATGCATCCTTGTTTTGTACGATTCGCTTTTTCTCAAAGAAGTTCTTAGTCCAGTTTCGCGTAATAGTTTGGAATAAAAGCATGTAGTTTTGAGAAAAAAAATACTAGCATTCGTGTCAAAAAAAGGACACAGAAAAGAAAGAAGGAAATTAAAAGAGGATGTGAAAAAAATTTAAAAAGCGCGATGAAGTAAAAAAGTAAAAAAGACAAAATAAGATGGACAGATTGCTCAGAAGGTATCGGAGGTTCCGAGCCGATTATAACGAAATAAGTCTCATGTTCGCTGCTATTATAATATGCTATGATTGCATCGTCCTCGGACGATAATCTCCATCACATTTCCGTTCTTTACTTGGCTAATGGTTTTATGGTCGTTCAATTTCTCAGTTGGTTGTCGCTGAATTTGTTCATCAAGACACATAGCTGGGGCAATCATCTCCCATGTAAGATCAACGTTAAACGTTCATTGTAATGTTGGGTGTGTTCAAAGCACCTTAAGATGTGTGATGCATTGCATAGATTCAGTTGCAGGCTAAACTGCGCCTGTATTATTCTTTCGATCATATAGGGACAGCGCATATGCTTGTCCCTGTTGCAATGACCGTGTTTACTGGTAAACAGAGAAGTGTTATTTCTAGAAGGGACTGGGACCACGGTAAATCACTACCCTACTTCTGGATCGTAGTCATTCTCATCGTTGTCAAAGTGCTCATGGCGATTTCATTTCTGACAAATCGCTTATGGGTCGATTCTGCTTAACAAGAAAAAGCTTTGCTGCCTCGTAAACTCTCAAATAACTCCAGCGTTGCAGCAATTTACTTTGAAATGAAACACTGGAAGGGGGATCGCTGAACGCTCAGAGCAATGCGCTCTGAATGTTCAGGGACCACCTCCGGTGTTATTTCTATCTTTTTTCTCTTACGACCATTCCCCGCTGTGGGAGCAAAATCGAAATGCGAGGTTCCAGCATTTCTTCCATGACCTCGGTTGCTTCGGCGCTCCATTTCGACTACGGAATGCAGCGCTGTGGGAGCAAAATCGAAATGCGAGGTTCTATTATTGTTAGCCAAATATGCACAGCCCTACCACCTCTCCATTAAATAGGGCCAGGTCTTAAACCTGTAAATAACCCATATCTCAAGACCATTCCTGCTATACCCAGACGAGAACGGCAACTCAGAGATAGCTCCTGCTATCCTCACGGCAACAGAAAGGATATGCCCGCCCTCACGGGAACTTGGAGATGGCTCTTTTGTTCTCGTCGAGGACAGAGTGTTCTTTCCATCCTGCAAAGTGAGCTCTATTACGAACTTAATGAAAACAATCAGTGTGTAAGCCGTTGATGTATTTGCGAAACGTTTTTTATGGATGCTGTAACTTTACTGTGCCCTGACGCTAAACAGTACGGTAGAGTTTGGTACCTGAGGAAATGAAGTACATTTTAGCACACTATGGTGAAACCATTGTTGGAGGGCAATTTAAGCAAATCTTTGACAAAACTACGAATGAAGTTTTGTTCCAAAAAATCAGTCACAATGGCATAGGTTCCATACTTACTGGGAGACGGTTTCCAAATTTAGGCTTTCCTTTTTACAGCTTTGCTTCCACAAACTTACTGATTGAGGGTTCTCAGTCACATAATGCCATCTATGAAATTGCGCTTTCCTTCCGCAATTTCTGACTCACGTTGCACTAAAAGTTGTTTTTTTCGAGCTGCACTTGAGGAAAAAAATTAATAGACTTTTTCATCTTTTACAAGAGCACACGTTAAGATAAATGCGTGACACTTCATTTGCGAACGAATACATCAAAATATCATATTTGTTGGGCAGTCAGAATGCAACTTTGTCATAGTGGAAGCATACTCAGCTTATAAATACGTTCTCACTCACTTCCAGTAACGGAGTATGATGATGGGAACAGCGATAAATTTTTGTTTGAACAAGGAGTAAATGGCACCTAACTTCTGTATGGTACTTACTGCATTATACAAACGGATTTCTTGCTTTACTAATAACCTATTCTTGCTTTTTCAAATAGTCACTGATTATGAAGCAGCACTGAGGCATTTTTTCGTATGCACATATGGAACCACTGTAACTTGGGACAGCGCACAAGCTTGCAGATTGAGGTTCTGTAATCGAAGCAGCGTGTTTCTTCAGTTTCCATTTCCTGTTTTTCCACTTTCATTTTTGAACCCTAAAGCTGCTATCCGATTATTTGGAGAATTGAGCAGCACATACAATGAAAGGACAACGTTTTTTTTTCTACTACAGCTTGAGAAGATCTTCTTAGTATGGACTTTTTACAGATGGACTTTTTTCATCCCGAGCAAATATTTTTATGCATATATGCGGTGCTGTTTTTGTTTGGAATATCTCGGTCAAAGATAACGAAAAATTTGCCTTCGTATAATAGAAAGTCATGCTGAATTGCTCAAGATAGTTTCATCTCGCCGAGTTCACCTTCACTCACTACCTGTATGGACCGAAAAACCTTCAACCTCTCGTATCCAAAGAGAAAACTGTCGCCCAATGAAGCTATGACTGCTGTTGGACGCCTGGGGATGAATATTGCAAGGCGCATGTTCTGATGCTCGCTTACCTCATCTGCTGCCCTTCGTTTTGCACAGCCTCCAAGTAAGCAGTGGTGTGTTTAACTACGACAGCATCTCTTAGCTCTCTCTCCCTCTCTCACCTCTCAGCCCCACCCCTCATCCATCTTTCCACTCTTGCCTTACGCAGTTAAAAAAATTACATACTTTAAAAGTGCGAACAGTGAACCATACTTACTTCCGTGGGCGATCCACTTTAAATAGAAATTTCGCGTTCATCTGGTCACAAATAGCTGCCATTTTTTCAACCTCAATTTGACATTACTTAGATCCATTGCAGCTGCGCACAGCTGAATGAGCTTGCTAGACAATTTCTGGCTCATTTGCGTGTTGTTTCTCCCGACATTTACCCAGAAATGTCGACCGTGGAATTACTCTCATCAAAGATAAATGAGTATTAGAAGTGTGAGATCTGGTCTAGTAGATTGGTGTATGTTGTAACTGGCTGTAACTATCTGACAACTTAACGTGATTCTCATTGAGATCTATTTTTGACGTGCAACAGCGCATAATTTTTATGAAATGTGCACTACTCATAATGGGCCGATACGACCGTATCAAATACATATATGTTACGGTAAAACATATGCTGCTATTCGATAGGCATCGTTGAACAGTCTAAAGGCGTAAAGATTCGCATGTATTTTCAAACGACCGAATTGCTTTTGAAGTGCTTAAATGGCAAAAAGGTGGTGAAATATTTGCATGCATTTGTATCGGTCGGATTGCACAGCAGAACCTTCGGATTGTGGGCGAACTGTGCATTCGACCGACACGGTCGCGGGAAAGCAAATCTTTACCGGAAGATTCGTGCAAACGGTTGGGCCGAACAATTTTGATTTTTGTCGACTTCGAGCAGATCAAGAAATCGACCATCTTGAACGATGGAATTGTCAAAGCACAGCCTTACCTTTCGTCCGATAGACATTCGTGCCTACTCGAGAAAACAAACCATTTTACTTTTCAATTCAAATTTCTCAAGAGAAACTGACAATACTAGATCTCAGTAGAGCATTATGGTTACTAGATAAGCTTTTTCTAATGGTGGGCAGGTTGACGTATTTCATTTGAATGCCATTCAGGAGGACAGGAGTTATCTTATAAAGTTTGTGGTCTGGAACGATCATGGTATAATGCAAGCCCTTCGTCAGTCATGTCCAGTGAATTTCTCATCAATGTTTGCTCATCTATGCACTGCTCGATTCGGAGAAACGTCGAGCTCGCAAAACGTTGTCAATTAGCAGTCGAGTTGAAAAAGCGCAGAGTACGCATTCCTCAATCACACTTGATCGCGTATAGGAAATAAAGTTATTCCGATATCGTAGAGACTGACTGATGTTTATAATATGGAAATAGTTCGTCGTCACTCATCCGCTAGTGTGAACAAATAAGTCATGAACGGAAATGCTCGTTGAGCCTATGCCGACGACCCCCTTTTTTTCGGATCAGACGGCACTATAAGGTTTGTCTGTGTCGAACCACTAGGTCAAACTGTCACGATCAGTTTTGCATAGTTCAACTGCCGAAAAAAACGTAGCAAGTTAAACGACCGTTACGTACTTCAACTGGTTTTTAAGGTCTGATATTATTGTGATGGCTTAAATATGGTCAGAAAACGGTGATGGGTTTTCAGGTGTGTTTATAAAATGATACGAATTGCGATGGCATTGGCTTTGTTGATGGGAGTGTGTGGAGAGCGAAGAAAATATCGCCTTTGCGGGGCAGCACTTCAACAAACTCTCATCAGTGTATGCACATTCCGGAAGCAAGTGACACCATGTTTTAAAAGATTCTCCTTACCGAAAGATACCGATGCACAAGGTTCGCAAGTGACAACGTTTTTCTAGTGTTGTTCAGGCATGAAAAAAAGACAGAACAAAAATGGGGGCAACCAAATCAGGAAATGCGATTTTGCTCATGCTTTTCCCTAGTTTTTATGCATAACATTCGTACTTTAAAAATTGCAAATTATTTTAGAAAAATCTTTTTTCGCACTGCAAAAGCACTTTGATTTCTAGGTAGCAGCTTTAGAAAATAACCATGTCAATGCTAACAAAAAGGCCTTGTATTCATATCAACTACGATAAAAACTTAGGCTGCTGTTAAGTCAGAAGCAATCTCAAACTGGCCGTATAGAAAAAGAGTATGCTACGGTTTCATTCTAACGTTGATCAGTCTATGCGAGCTGTTTTTCATTGAGCACTAGAGTACTTTCCTCACGATAGTTGAGAGTTTTGCACTGATCTTGGCGTTGCTTCTCGACTGCAGCATGCCCGCAAAAGTGTAAGCGCTAACACATTTGTACTGCGGGGCTTACGTTTTTCGGTTCCTCCATTGTAATGTCTATTACAACAGGTACATATAAACAATATTTGGACCACCCAAGACTTACAACCTTTGCAGGGCAGATTTCAGTAGAAAACCAAACAATCCGCATAAAATTTGCATCATGATCACTAAGCGTCATGCTATCGTGCTATCACTACGCGGATATAAAACTGAGTGTAAGAGTTTAAAACTGAGCAAAATTTTCGAAACATTTCAGCGTTTACGCCTCAATATTTGTCGCTGTGGAGGCATTGTTGTGGCAAAGGCTGTACGATGAGTGATCTGAAGAAGCAATGTTGTTTTTCAAGGTCGTGCATCAGGCGCTGCTATCCTTATGGTGATTTGGAACGCCGAACGCTTCAGGCATCTTCTTCAGCTTCTTCAAGTTTATTACAATATCCTCGATGATGCTGTATCAATTGTATACGTTTGCAACATCAAATTTTCAGCATTATTTCCGCAGTGATGTTTCTACTGCGCAATACATTCAACAAATGTTCCACTTCGCTATCAGATTGTCGATATAAAATCTATACGATTTATGCTTGAACGGAACTGGTCAATAACAGTTTCTTTGGTTGTACCCTGTGAGGCATTGGTTTCCGATCATAGGCACAATGCTTGAGAAAGTGTTAACATCTACGACGTTTTCTAGCCTCAGGACAAGGTCTTACATCCATGAAGGCGTTCTGAAGAAGTAGAGCCGTGACCAGCGTTGAAAAAGTTGATACTTATGGTTGAAATTCTTTTCACACGCTATCGAAGAGCGACTATTTGTTAAATTTGATTACTTCGATTTCATGATTTTGTGTTACGATGCATGATCCTTATGAACATTTCAGAACTTCATAAATGACAACAGAATTATGATTTAGTTTCAGCCTTTTTCTTTATATTGTTCTGTCGGAAATGAGACAGTCTGAGGTGCTCATGAGTGTTTCCGTTAGATGGTTTTCATTTAAGTGCGTATGCGCATGATGATACAAATGAAAAGCAGAGGAACGAGTTAGTGTTGTTCAAGAGACATTCGCTAAAAGTATCATCCAGCACTACCGCCTGATGCCAGCAACCAGTGCAGGAACTTATAATTGAAATAGAGTGAGAGAGTCTTGACGAAGGTCTTCATGATTTTTCAAAAGTAACGAAAAGTTACAGCGCCATACTTAAACCAGTGATTCATATGTGTTCGTACTGCTGATTGCTTGGTTAGCCAGAGCTTCGCTGTTCGATGACAGGTCGAGCTAGCTTATGTATTGCTTTTATGTGGTTATTGGCCAGGGCTCTGAACTCAATGTTAAAAACGATGTGTGCATAGCAGTTTCAATGAGCGTAAAATGCTGCTTCTCTTATGCAACTGGTTGTTGTAACAGTTGTTTCAGTTCAAGCGACCAGGTTACACGCGCACGCACACACACACGCATACACATTATAGAAATGTAATACCTCGTCTCAGTTTTTTTTTTTACCTATCAATTCACCGATCTCTGGTAGATGAGATCGGGACCATGCTTTTCAGAAGGCAGTCCGCTCAAGAGGTGAATTACTTTAAAGTTATTTCCTCAGTTGAATAAGGTACGGATCAGGTTACAGTTTGTGATATGGCGCAACAGTAAGGTTCACAGTAAATTACTACAAAAAAGCAAGGTGACTTCGCAACTAACTTTTTTGGTATGCGTATACATTGAACGATACGCGGCAAAAGAAATCGCTACAACAGCACAGAATGGAAGATGGCATGAAAAAAATTTACTAAGAGCGATAATTAAAAGCTTGCATCGATAATCGGTTTTCGAAATACAGTCGCAGCCTATATCGCTGCAGCATAACTTGAGAAAATGAAAAAAGGAATAAAAATGCGCCATGAAATTTCACTATCGAGCATCCACATCTCTTTCGTTGCAATTCACATTTGTTTTCGCACTCATATGAATGTGGTCACATTTTCTCTCATCGAATTATCTATGTAAAACATATTCTTCATGAAACGTGCATAAAGTATCTTTTTTTGCTAGATGGATTTTTAGTGAGTCCAAACGGAAATATTTTTGGATTTTAAAAAATCTTAAAGTTGTTTTTAATGCATGCTGCACTTTGCAATGTTCTGTATCCTGAATGCACGAACTTTGGTGTCAGAAAATTTGAAGATGATGAAATTCTCTTGTCTATTAAGTTCAACGATTCTATCGAAATTTAGAAAGCTTTCATTATGTCACAGACTATTCCTGCCAAATTTCATATCGGCCTCTCCAAATATATATGCCTTTTTGCCTAAGGCCACCAAACATTAATGGCAAACTTGTTCTACTAATCGCAAAAAAAATATCTCGATTCAGCTTGCATATTCGAAAATAAAATTTTTTTTAATCGCTTCTGGAAAAGAATAATTAAAAAAATTAATCGAACTTCTGGAATTCAGCTTCCCAAAGTTACTTTGGGAAGCTGAATTCCAGAATCGATTAGAAAAAGTTGTCACGAAAGCTTTCAGGCATTGAGTGCACACTGGAACAACAATAAAGCTATTTCGTGTTTTCTTACATTTTTCCTTCGCAAGTATTCTTGATATCATATTTAAGATCTCTCCATTAGCAACAACTTCTGTCGTCACGTCATTTAAGCAAAAAGTGCTTATGATTCTATAATATTCATAGACTAAAACAGGAAAATGCTTGATAAGGAAGCAGTGTAAATTTTACTATTGACTTTTCGGCTCAGCTGAACACTTACATGACGGTCCCTTATTTTCACTACAAGAGCTCAGTTGACTCAGCGCTAATATGGCTAACCTATAGGAAGCAAAGTGCCATCCTGCAAAACCTACCTACAATGAACATTTGCGATAGCAATAGTCGCATATGGTTGTTCAGACGATTTGCGTTCAAGTCCGATTCCCCTTTCCATGCGCCTGCGTGATTCCTGCTGTTCCTCCGCAAGCAATTGATGCAAAGGATTTTCAGCAGCCATTAATTAATGCAAAAATTGTTCTGAAGAGTTCTTCACAGCTGCCTTTAAGGTCGTTGAAGAACCCAAAGTCGCCCAGGGTCCCACCAAAACAAAAGGTCTTCCAAAAAACAAACTTGTTTATTTGCTCAATTAACTGAATCAGTTTAGGTAATTAATTAATTGTTTACTCATTTGTTTATTTTATTTGATTACTTATTTTGCACATCCCAATAGGTGCCTGTCAGTATAGAATTTCGGCTACATTTTGAAATAAGTTTGAGGGAAGTTTGAATCTTTTCTCATATAAACAATCAAAATCTCGTTGGGGAAGCAAAATTTTGCAATGGAACTCTTCAGGTGTTTTTTCCACGTTTACACCGACGGTGATTGTCTTATATCGTGCGACAACTTTTGCTATGAAGTCATACGTGCATCAGCTCTTGCCATGACGTCACTTAAGACATCTGAGGAGAAAATTACAGCTAAGTTGACACTCACATATGATTTCATGTAACAATCGGTGTTACGAGTCTCGATTGCACGGGAAGAATATTTCTTTTCGTGTAATCGACTTTCATGCACTACCTTATAAAATGTGGCACCAAACTGTCGCTGCTTCTCAATGTGGCTTTTTTTTTCTGAAGTGCTTCACGTTCGTCACTGGAAGGAAGAAAAAAGGATTGTCTTGTTGTAATCCGATCGAGAGTGCAACAAGACAATGCGAGTTGATTGTTATTGCTAATTTTGAGGTAAAAAAATTCACATCATATCAGTTAAATGACGGCTTAAACGAAGCTCATAGAAACGGAACAAAACAACACCGAATGTATGTGATGGAAGCATGAAAAACACATTTACTTTACATACAAAAATAATTTTTTCGCAATCACTGCATGCACTAATTTCACATAGCAATTAGATACTATTGACAATGTAATAGACACAATCAAGATGTTCATGTTTATGTTCTCCTTTATTTTATTATATTTGATTTTTTCTCATATGAAAACATTTCCATTAGTGCTTTGTGACTTCTTCTAAAGTATAGTATATCCATGAGGTATGGTACACGCCATTTATGATGACGAATTATTAAAATTACTGCGATGTGGTTTTTAGGACAAAAACTGAAAAAAAATGATTGTTAAAAAAATAAACAATTTTGATAGTGTCACGATCGACCCATCGCCAGAGGTGGCCTTTCTTGGTTAGCGACTAATCTAACTGCGTCATATTTGCAAGCTGGATTTAGAGAGATCTCATTGCGCCTAACTAATAACATGTCAAAAACCGTAATTAGTAAGGGCAAAATGCAGTAAACCTCGGCAATTAATTTAGTGCATAATAATGCATCTTGAATGAGCCGAAAATGAGTGACTTCCTGGAATTGAATTACTTACGCAGGTGACATGAGAATACTTTTGTTGCTCCTCATTTTTTTAAGCTGTATTCTCATAAAGAGTGTTAGATCGGAGGCTAACAGTGAAAGGGATTGAGCTAGAAAGTGCGAAACAAAACTGAGAGAGGAAATGGCTACTGTCGAAAGTGACGCCCGTAGGCAGACAGTGGATAGCATCGCTGCAGGCATCTCAAGGAAAAGCAGCAAGCAGTTCGTAAATCGTCTAAGGTACAGTTCTTCTCGCAACATCGGCTCATCAATGAACCCTCACGAAGACGGTAACCTGCAAAACGAATCAAAGAGTACAGGTGGCCAAGCGAGTCATATAGACCAAGTGGGAAAGCGTAATAAAGGAAATAGATGGTTTTTTTTTCTAAGTATTGCTTAATCCGGCTAAAAATTCCACGTTGTCTCAAAAAAAGCGCTCGCGATTTGTTATTTCTTGCCACCAACGATCGCGAGCATACGGTGCTTTTATGCAGCACAAGCGCATCACTATTATGACTCAGTGATGAACTTTTATGCTATTGCGTCGCACTGTCGATGTATTCGATATGATTTTGATTCACTGGTGAGTTTCCTAATTTCACGGTTGAATATGTGTCATTCGCCGGATGATTTTACGACTGGCGGAAAAGTTTAGTGGAAGTTACGGTTGGAGCACTATAGCGTGAAAAGCTCCGCGAATTCTGTCAGAATCTATTTTCATTAACGTCGAGAAGTCAGCTTTACATATTCGATCACACATTGGATTAAGCCGCTCGATTCTTTATGTTTCACATCTAAGGATTGTGAGTTCTACGGAAATCTCTCAATTCATGTTTCCGCCCTTAGACGCAAATCGAATTTGCGTATTTGTGCGAAATATGCAAAATCAGTCAACCGGCAGTTTTTGACTTCATCGTTTTCTTTGTGTATTCTTGAAATCCAATTGACTTGTGGTATTCTCATCGTTTTTGTATCGTCACATCCTTTCCTAAGCCACTTCATTGGGAGTCCACACGAGTCATTTTGTGACTGGGCTCAGAAAACTCCGTTATTTCTCTGATCGTGCTGTTGCTTTATTATCCTCTTGCCTTTAAGTCGCCATCAACTTGTATTTGTTCGACTGTTTTCTGTCATATTCGTGTGAAGTGTAAGATGATCTCTGGCACTAATCTCTAATCACTAATTGTGCTTAGCTCAGCGTTTAGCTGTCATCCTAATGGACTTGACAGCTTGGAATTTAGCTGATCGGTTCACACTTACGTTTACATCTATAGACAGCGTTTTAACCATTCCCTCAGTTATTTACGTCTTTAAAGGCCTTTATTTCTTGCGCACCTCATGCCGTCCTTTTCCTCGGTTGGCTGCCTAATCATATGGTCATTTACGACAAGATGACGTTTGGAAATCATTGCTGAATTCTCGAGATTAATCTGCTCGGGATTGGTCAATTTTTGCGAGGAAATTCGAATATTTCACAGCTGGGTTTGAAATTATCATCAGTTGATTGAATTAGAAAAATTTGTCAGCATATTTCTCCAACAAAAAGTATTCATTAAATACTGTGTCAAAGCTGTCATTTCGTATCGAGAATGCAATCATATGAAGAATAGAGATGAAAAACGCTATGGACCGCTTTCTGTTTTTTTTGTCGATAAATCAGAATCGCGGTATCACCCCGCGTGAGTCAAAGTTTACGGAAAAGTGTGCATCCGTTTCCTAGATGAATATTCCTAAGATTATCCATCGCTGAGGCTTTAGATAAGCGTCCTTCAGTGTGATTCCCTTCATGAATTGCCCTTAGCAACGACTGATTGTGCATCAAGTGATGGAAGCCCACCATCAATATTTCTGCTTCTTGACTGGTAACATATCGAATTTTCTTGGTTTACTGCCTCACTCCTGTGTATGATATCTACAACAATATTCCCTTTTGTATGTTAATGACGTAACCGGTCTTACTTTATGTTCACAGTTTGTATTTATGTGCTGATGATTGTAAACTGGACCTTTACACTTCCAAAACTTCTGATCATAGGACAGAAGGGACACGTATTTATATCGTGATATTGACCTGATTAGTGAATGGTATGGTACTTTACAAAGGTCATTTTCAACGGGGAAGAATCCAGCGCTCCGTATCAATGTCTCCAATAACTTAGCTCTTCCGTAAGCTGTGGTGTCTTGGAAAGTGTCGTTTATGCATAGCATTTGGGTATTTTAGCGAACGATAGGCTGAAATTTATCGTTAGTTGCGTCGATAAGTCTTCAACGCTAAGAATACCATGAATCTCATCTTTTCCGGGCATTTCAAACACTCGACACAGATTTTTTGATAAGTTTGTACAGAGTTTTCGTCCTTCGTATTCCTGGATACAGTATTCCCATATACTCACATGAAACAGCAAGGAGTAAGCAACAGAATCCGTGTAGAGTGAGTGCTTCACTGATTGTCTGCTTGCGGTGCCGAAAACTGATGACCTACAGAGAAAAAGTTGATCACGAGAGCTTATTATCTCTTAAACTGAAAAGTCTGAAGCTTAGTCGAAACATTCCAAATCGCCTGCTGGTTTCATCTATGGAAAATCGTCTACCGCTCGAGATCATAAAATCTTGAGTTTCCTCAGTCGTTTCAATTCCTACCGCCGGAAAGAGACGCCAGGACAATCTAAATAAAGTTGGAAAGCATAAAATGTAATTTAGGCATAAAAACGAACTTCCGCAAAAGCGTGATTCTATCCTGCCATACCATCACTGTCCCTTCTTCCGAAGCCTTCAAAAAAGTTTCTACGGAGCTTTTCATGCAAAGACATGCTAGCAAGATCAGCAACTCTTAAATCGCTCGTTTTCTAAAATCTTTAACTATGAAGCTTTTTTGCTCACTTTAAAGTTATATTGTCATTCTGCGTTCCTCCTGAGAACTTTATTTCCTAATCGTCCGGTAAACTTTTTGCTCCCTCACTCAACAAGTAAATCGCCACTGAACTTAACGAATCATCATTTCTGAAGCTCTGTTAGGTAAAATAATTGAATAAAGCCATAAAGGCTATGAGAAGCTGTCAAAGCATCGAATGCAACCGATAGGAGATCAGGTTTTATTCCGTATTTCCTTTTTCATAGGTTTTTGGGACAAGTCCACAACTTCGAGCACTACTTTTTCTCTATGTAGCTATGAATTTGTTGACATTTATAGGAGATTATATTCACATAGCGTTACATAAGTGAGTATTTCATAGTTTCTTCTTAACTCAGGGCTATGAATGGATGTTAGTTTATTGAATTGAAAGAAGAAGCCACCAGTCTATAATCGTGAATATACTGTTGCCATTCACATCTACCCTTCAACAAATTATCCTTCCAATTACAATTTCATTTTCAAGGAAATATTTTCACTTATTGTAACGGTTGAGTGGTTGAACATCGTAATTTTCAATTGCCATTATTCAACCATTGCGTAAGGATTGCTGCTGTTCAATAAATAAATTTCTATTAGTAAGCTACTTCACAGAGAGTTCTTGCTTCACCATAAAAGTCAAAATTCGCCTTCTGCAGCTCAGCATTGAGTGTTCAATCGTGCAACTTGGAATTGATCCCTATAAAGTTTGGCGAAACTTGCTCGATTTACTATTCGGAGCTTACAAGTGGCGCTCAAACCCTCTTTTTTTTAAACCATATAATCATAAAAACACATGTACGTATTGGTGCGACCATAACCTAATTAGTCAGCGGCACCATATACGTGTTGTGCTATCTGAAGTGCGTCTTCTCCTCTAATTCAGAAAGATAGCAATCAAATGCGCAGAAGAGAACGTATATTGTCAACGATTGTACACTGAATGGAAGCGCATCAGAAGGTTATGTAGCGATAAGCTATGACCATTAAACCTTGGCGACGAAACAATGAAATTTCATATTTTAACCGATCCGAATTCTCAAACAACTCCCACATCAAACATCGCTCCCTTGTCGAGCAGTATGAATGAAGAGTTTTTGAGCATTTTAAGGTGCTGAAGTTCTCCTCGTACAGGAGGCGCTTATCAAGCGAATCATATACGTGACCTAGAAGTTACGAGTTGAAAGTAGCAAACGAACAGGAATACAGACAGTCAGCGCACATACGATTGCCCATAAACTGCTTCGCCATAAAACCTTTTGCTACTGAAAATTTGCCAATATGAGTAAAACAACGTATCTGACTCGCGAAATCGGGTGCAAAATAGAGCAAACTTTTGTGGCGCACTATTCGCTCAATAGAATTGTTTGTTATCTTGACAGTTTCCACATAAACTATGACCACTCATAAACGTATTGTAGAGTATTTTGCTTTATTCAATGCTATACTTTTCATTTTAGTTTCGTATCCGAGACTGAATTTGTTCTTTTATATACCACTATAGCGAACTTTGCCAGTCGTTTATTATCTACAGTAAGGGTTTCTTTCAGTAAAGCACCCATATGTTTCACATCTCATTTTGAAACATAGACCGGTTCTTCATGATGAAATCGCTGAAGGAGCCAAAGTACAGCAATGCATAACGCACTCTGAAGATTTTCGAGCTAAGCGACACAGTCAGCAGCAGATCGCTGGCAATTTTTAGGTAGTGTGTTTGACAGCGAATTTATGAGCCATTAATTAGAAGAGCGCAATTGTTTGAGGTTAAAATAGATTCGAATTTTGTGAGAAAACAGCACAAAGGTAAGCAAACTCTCATATGCTTACCTGTTTCGATTGCAGGTTCTGATGGCGCTAAAGGCGCCTTAAAGCATGGAGACTTTTGATCTGCGAACGTACAGATTCGAATCATTGCCTCTTGCAAATCTTCACCACAAAGCCTTAGCCCCATTCCTCTACATAATGCACTCATGATCAGCATACAGAATATGGGCACTCTCACTTGGGCGTATACGCATGTGCACATTGCTGCAACCCTGAAACGTGCTGTGCGTTTATCGCATAATTTCATTCGAAAACAACTTCAGCAATTATATGAGAAGCACATTAGACGGTTTTTTCCTCGAGAAATTTGGTGTATAGGCAATACTAGGTTTCCTTGGTCTGAAATGATAAACACATTTCATGGAAACTTCGATAAGTCTCTAACGAATGTTCAGCTATGCGCAATGAAATGGAACGCGAATATCGAGCGGCAGAAAGGAACGGAGCTATACAAATAGTGAAACCGGCATCCATCAATCGTATCAGAAAAAACGACAGTCTCTTTTATTTTTGAACACATCAGATGGTTTATTGACGTGAAGGAAAATGCATAAAAATATTTGTGTGTTACTATATTCCATAGACAACACTTCATTTTTGTAAAAAACTACCTTAAGTACTGTTATTAAGCAAATAAACACATTTTTCTCAAGCAAACGACAAATATTGAAAATGAAAATGCAAAATGATTTATGATAACGAACAAGATGGATGTTCCGAAGCTTAAACGTATATAAAAGAGCATGTGATGAAAAGTGCTAACAAACATGGTCTGAATCTGCTAAGACGTCAAGATCAAGCCCCGTTTGTTAACAATCTTTTCGTTAGCTTTCATGCATATTTATCATTGACTGTCAGCCTAGCTAATATGGCCTCCATCATGAAACCATGAAAGCGGCATATAAGTTTTTAGTTGTGAGGTTAACGGTTAACGGCATAAAATGTTAATGTTAATGCTAATGATGTTGATGTTAATCATATACGTTGATGTTAACGGCATAAAAATGAAGATCGCTTAGCGACACAACAGTAGTTGTGCCGCTAAGCGATCTTCATTTCTGTTCTACAGTTGAGCTACTGAAAATACGAGTCAATAAAAGTGTTCGGCCTATTTGAGTTGTGTTTTTAGCATACGTAAGTGAGATTCAAAGAAAATAAGTGACCGTGAATCAATGTGACATGATCGTTTATGAAGTTGCATTAGCTATTAAGAAGCGATGTGATAATCGAATGCAATAAAATGAGTGATTAAGCGAATTCGTCTGAGCGATGCCATCATTTGTCTAGGGGTTATGCATATTTCATTAAAATTACACTTTGTAGCTGCCTTTGCGTTCAGTTCATTTCTGTTTTGAATGAATCAAAGATGAACTCTATTGACGTCAAATTGTTAGTGCTAACAAACATGGTCTGAATCTGCTATCATCTTCTGATTTCTCAGCTATTCAATCAGGTATTCAACCACTTAGCTATTGAGAGCGCATTTTATTCACCATTGATCTGAAAGCAAAAGACGTCAAGATCAAGCCCCGTTTGTTAACAATCTTTTCGTTAGCTTTCATGCATATTTATCATTGACTGTCAGCCTAGCTAATATGGCCTCCATCATGAAACCATGAAAGCGGCATATAAGTTTTTAGTTGTGAGGTTAACGGTTAACGGCATAAAATGTTAATGTTAATGCTAATGATGTTGATGTTAATCATATACGTTGATGTTAACGGCATAAAAATGAAGATCGCTTAGCGACACAACAGTAGTTGTGCCGCTAAGCGATCTTCATTTCTGTTCTACAGTTGAGCTACTGAAAATACGAGTCAATAAAAGTGTTCGGCCTATTTGAGTTGTGTTTTTAGCATACGTAAGTGAGATTCAAAGAAAATAAGTGACCGTGAATCAATGTGACATGATCGTTTATGAAGTTGCATTAGCTATTAAGAAGCGATGTGATAATCGAATGCAATAAAATGAGTGATTAGGCGAATTCGTCTGAGCGATGCCATCATTTGTCTAGGCGTTATGCACATTTCATTAAAATTACACTTTGTAGCCGCCTTTGCGTTCAGTTCATTTCTGTTTTGAATGAATCAAAGATGAACTCTATTGACGTCAAATTGTTCACACACGTTATTGAGCGCTTAGATACGATTTACATAAATTTTGCGATATACACGCACAGCAAAATTCTTTGATAGCGTCAACGTTCACCGATTTCTTCTCCAGTTATCTTATTTTCACGTAATACTTTAGCTCGTGAACAAAGCATTCGGGATTCCTTGGAAATTGTACTTGGAAAGCGCATTTTGTTTCCACTTCGTATCTATGCGTATCTGTCATATTTGTATGCAACACATCCACTCAAGAGCCTTTGAAGCAGAAGTGACGAAATTTGCTAAGGAAGGATCATCTGCAATCTATCATCATTTATATCATATTTCAAATCAAATCATTGCCAACGAGTTATAGTTCGTTTGAGTAATAAATTTTGTAAAACTTTTTGTAAATTTGAGTAACGTTTGAGTAAGACTTTTTGCAATCAGCCGGATTGCTTCTTTTATAGTTAAGATTTCAAACAAGCGAATCTTCAATGAACGATTTGCACAGAAGATCTGCTCATCTGGCAAATGAATTAACATCATTTGTAGGTAGGAGTCACCAAAGCATATATCAAGCCATCCGCCTAATGCGTTTTCTCACTTGTTTATAACATTGGTACAGCTTGCATAACCTGATGCATTGAATGCTGTTTCTGAATGACTGCCCATCTATTTATTCAAGGGCTGCATGTAGAGAGGTGAAAATTTTTGCTTTAATCAGGTGTCCTAAGGTATGGGAGCTGATTTGCCGACAAAGACAAGCACGAAGCGCATCAAGTCATTCATTGCTTTATTTATTTGGTCTAAGTGGCCGTATGTGCAGCCTCCTGTAAAAATACAGATTCCAGCCCAATGTTCGCTATAGGTCAAGTATGCAACAGTCGACACTGAAGCACATAGCGATAGAACCCGGTATGAGGCCTTCGACACTACAAGTAGACTCTGCAATTCGTGCTCCGTCGTCTTCTGTCCCCCACTCCCTGCACAGCTACGTCACTGCTTACATGGAAAAGTACACCGTGCAAGAAAACTACTATGTTGAACCACATCCTCACCGTTACGTATACCAGTCCGTAAGACGAGTGCTTTGACCACGTAATTAATTAATAGCGACCACTAAGGTGGTCTCCAGGCTCAACGAGAGCCTAATGGAAGACTAGTGGAGGAAAGGGAATCAGGTGGTATTGCATAATCGTTTACAATCCAAAATAACAACATGTTTTTAAATGAATGCATGCCATAACTATGATCATAGCCAGGCTTCGAAGTGTGCTGGCGTTAGCCACGAACTCAACATAGTTCAACTGTAACCAGCAGTTGAACTATCTGCTTGAAAGTTGCATTACAAATGTAAAAGGAAAGCGGTTTGTGATATCAGCTACGAGTGCACTTAGAATGGTGACTTTATTCATAATTTGCGCAATCAATGGATAACAAAAGACAAACGAATGAAGGCATCTCAATATGAGAAATCTGTAATGCTAAAGAAATACAGGAATTGCCTTGAAGGAATGACAAAACTTAGCTCTCTCCAATTATTATTATTTTTCGAGGCTTCTGTAATATGCACAAAATTTATTAGAATATATGGGAATATGCAATAAATGAACTACAAAAATATGATGTCATTACGCTACTCTAGCATAATGTGTATGAGGAATTCAAGAAAAGGAAATAAGTGATTCCTTTGTCGAAAAAAAAACTTAAAATGTGACCAAACACTTTCATGTATACTTTTCTCATCGTTGGAAGACATTTTTTTCTCATCGTTGGAAGACATTTTTTTCTCATCGTTGGAAGACATTTTTTTCTCATCGTTGGAAGACATTTTTTTCTCATCGTTGGAAGACATTTTTTTCTCATCGTTGGAAGACATTTTTTTCTCATCGTTGGAAGACATTTTTTTCTCATCGTTGGAAGACATTTTTTTCTCATCGTTGGAAGACATTTTTTTCTCATCGTTGGAAGACATTTTTTTCTCATCGTTGGAAGACATTTTTTTCTCATCGTTGGAAGACATTTTTTTCTCATCGTTGGAAGACATTTTTTTCTCATCGTTGGAAGACATTTTTTTCTCATCGTTGGAAGACATTTTTTTCTCATCGTTGGAAGACATTTTTTTCTCATCGTTGGAAGACATTTTTTTCTCATCGTTGGAAGACATTTTTTTCTCATCGTTGGAAGACATTTTTTTCTCATCGTTGGAAGACATTTTTTTCTCATCGTTGGAAGACATTTTTTTCTCATCGTTGGAAGACATTTTTTTCTCTGTATACTTTTCTCATCGTTGGAAGACATTTTTTCCAGCTTGCTTATCAGCAAGTGTTGTGCATTTTAAAAAATTCTATTCATACCAGAAAATGTGAAAAGAAAGACAAATACTTGTAAAAAACGAGTAGTTCTCTCGTGCCATGCTGCTTTCATTGTTCTCGCATGCACATCCTCCAATCACCTAGACATCCTTTGAAAACCACTTGAAAGTTGAGACGGACACTGTTCGATCTTGTTTTTCTGACTAAGGTATTCTTGCTTAAAACTTTCTGTCCGTCTTTACTCATGCACGAAAAACGTATGAAATCGAGGCGCTTTTGTGCATAGCTAGAGTAGTGTGTTAGTTATTCAAACTGCTCTATTCTCGACAGGTTCTGCAGAGGCGAATGCGAGTAGCGAGCCAACTTGATAGTTGTACAAGTACAGCTTGAAAAGGAACGTTGAGAAAACGTTCCTTCATTAAGAGTTCTAGAAATGTCGAAGTGGAGAAGAGGAATTTAGAATGAAAAGAAATATTTAACATTTTTATTGAATTTACATTATTAGTTCAGGAATTCTCTCAACATAATTTCCTCTGCAATAAATCGAACACGCAGACGCATCCGACTTGAGATATTATCAAACGGGGATTGCGAACATGTTTTACTGAAGAAAAAAAAATGTTACTGAGGGCGTCGGCGTACAACGCCTTATATTTAGTATGCTATGCGCAAGCCTTTTACAAGGTAAAAGAGGGCGGAGCATCGCAAGAAGACGCTAACGATATTTCTGAAAAAGGGTAAATTAACCAAGATAATGTTGGTAAAACTTTCCATTCATCAGGCACAAGTTTAAACTACTTGTTAAGTTGTCCCTTATAGCTTCCGTGATCTTCAACGATTTGATAAGAACGTATACCAGTAATGACGAGAACATTCATAGGAGTGCTTTGAATTTCGATATGGCGGTACCCATTCGGCAATCACGCCCACAACAAATACCTTAAGCAAACCGAAAAGTTTATGGTAAATGGATTCGTAACTAATTAAGGGAGATTAGCTGGACACAGCCGTACAGACTACAAGAAACGTAGATGAGTTAATTTTTCATCATCGCTTCGAAGCCCCGCTCAATTAATTAAATGCGACTCTGAATGCACAGTGTGGCTGTTTTGAGAATAAAACGGTTGTCTCAAAATGAAAATTTAAAAAAAAAAAACTGCTGGGATTCTTCAGTAAATTGCTTTGAAATTTTTTTCACGTCAGCTCCACAAGTCTTCAGAGGGCTTAGTTTGTTTTTTTTTTTTCAAGAGGGCGTAGTTTTCACTGCAGAATCACAAAGAAGGGAAATGGTTTCACTGTTTGCACTGTGGCAACTTTGCATTTGTGAGGTATCGAGTTTTTCTTAATTTTTAAATTCCTTTGGCTTGTATATCCTACTACCAATCCAACGAACTGCTTGAGTTCGGTGTCCTATAGGTGTCAATGTATCAAGAGCGGGATATCATGCCAGGTATTGTGCACTTGGATCTGATGCGAATTTTATACGCTTTGGAAAATTGGCAATTTGCAAAGCGCATTGTGTTGTATGCATGGGTACTTCATTAGCTCGGCAACAGAAAATCCATTCTTCAGTGAACTATTTGTATGGCCGCCGTGTCGCATGAAATTTGAATACTCGACATGTAATATAACTGACGAAGCCGGATGGTTTGATGGGTGCGTCGCCAAATCGTAATCGTTACAACTCCTGCAACTCCTCCCCTCCCTACACCCACCCTCACTCCCTCAACCCTCCCCTCTTCGTCCTTCACGCTCATTGTCACATGTTTAACACTTTGTTTGGATGAAGTGCAAGCGTAGAATAAAAAATGTGGACGGAGACGGGACCTACATACTCCAGCCCGAACCATCAAGAAAGCTAGGAGCTAGGTTGGGTAGTAGTAGTGCGACTGACCAAACGAAGTAGTCGAAAAACAATGCGTGTCATGCGGCTGGCACAATATGCATTTTTGCAGTTCATCCCTCAGAACAACCCTTTTCATAAACTGCTGGCAGACTATGAAAGCTCAAATTTTATTTGATTCGACCACTGAACCTTTTTCTCTGTGGTCCGACGTATTGACAATGCAGTTTGGCAAGCGAAACGTTACGTTCGTTCTATGACTACGACTCGGCCGATTTAATCGATAATGTTGTCTGAAAATGGACATAAGAGGTCAAAATATGGGATACAGATTACATCTAAGAAAATTCGTTAGCCCAGCTTCTTAAGCGCTTCTTAAGTTGGGACTATGAGACAGGCAAAACGCACATGCATGAACGAGCAGGCAGGACGACGCAATAATGCTCTTTTCTAATTGTAAATGCGCCAAAGTGCAAAGCAACATTGAAACGGCAACCGCTAACGAAAGCACTTTTCTTTTTTTTTTTCGGCTGTTCTGGATTACTCTATCTGAGTCCACTTCATTTCAATGTGGTCTTATAAGTCGAACTTAACAGGCATTTGTCCTTGATTTGTACTTTTTAGGAATGTTTTACAGAAGTTTATAGAATTTTCAACTAATCTTTCGACGTCCAATTAGTGGCCTTCCTATAACGCATGTGACCGCTTACTGAGAATTTTCCACATATTCCAACTCTTCAAAACGATATTTTTTGTAGTTAGTCCCGACACGTTCACGCTAGGCTTGAAATTTTTGCAATCATTTCTCGACCTTTTGTGCGACGCTCCATCTAATTGAAAGTGCATCATCTGAAGCACTCAAATATTTGCATCATCGGCTGTTGTTTTGCAAGTCACAGCGTTTCGGGTTCCTTCTCGGCCCCTACCGTCACAAAATTGCGTATACGCGACTGATGATATGTAGCAAAAGGTGGGAACCTATATAAGAGCAACATATTAGGGGAAGAAAGGCCACAAAGAGGCATGAATTGAAAGATATATGTTTCTATTCACTATAATAGCTTTTTTTTGCAGTGCTGCAACCATTTGCAAGTTTTTCACTTCTTTTTCTGACATCTTTCGAAAAATTTAAAGGCTAACATCCTTAGAAGAAATTAAAAGTCAGTGTAAGAGAATGTTGTCGATTTCGACCAAGGAGAGGAAGATTGCAGAGATATGCAGAAAAAAGCTTTCGACGAAAACTGTTACTGATAGGCGTTGTTCAGGTAGTGTCCTGAGGTATCAGGTTGTTTGTGATCAGATAGTGTCCTGAGGTATCAGGTTGTATCTGATCGGCAGGTTCCGATCGATTATTTTCTCAAGCAATGGTCTTCTGTGGAAGTAATCCAGTTTGATCGACGTTGCTTTCTTACAGCGTTTCTTTCAAAGCTGTTGTGATTTCCTTGAAGAATGTAAGTAATGTATGATCCGTGCAAAAGTGAAGTATGTTTACATCGTGATTTTCTGTTCTCTGTGCCACACCGACAGGACATCTAAAACTGGACTGCTTCTGCATTGTGCCCAGGAATGTTATAAACCTCAAATATCGCGAATTTCTCAAACAGCAGTAGTTTTATGCGTATTGACAATTTTGCTTCCACATTATGAACAATCTGTGCGTAGGCTGCGCATGCATGCCTATCTGTTTGATCGAACGCTCACTGAAGCTCGGATGGCGGAATTCACCGTATATGCCATATAGGTACTTTTTTCAACAGATACAAGGTCATCGTTCATGCAACATTTCAAAACCATTCACAGAATCCCAGAAGGCTGCATGGGCACTGGCGCGTCTTAAAAAAAACTCTTTTTAGATTCGATTCGATGTAATTTTATACTGGCATGCTCGTGAAGAGAAAGTTCATGCATGCGAGCGTATGAAACGATATGCGCCTCGTTAATTTTGCCCATCATAAAGGAAACTTGGCAATAAAAAATTTGATACGGTACATGTGAATCACGGTTCTTGCACATGTGTTGACCTTCACCTTGTAGAAGATGAAAGACCATTCAGTTTTTCATTCTGTTTAAAACAAACATAGTCACTGCTAATCGTGGTTTAATCGTATAACATCTCACCTATGGCAGTACAGATGATTCAGTAACATCGAAGAAATAAGAAGACTTTCTACTGCTCCTACATCCTGACCAACTCCGATCGTCACGGCCTTTAACAGTACGATGGCAGAGGATCAAGAATAGCTGAGGTGTTTTCAACGTTTCTTCCCCACAGGGCTATCATCATATAAAAGTGCTCTTCGTACACTCACTGCTGAAGATAGAGGTTTGAGCAATACGTTTATCATCGTTTGACTGTTTACAACCTTTTGATAATTAATTTCGCTTATTTAAATTGACGTAACACCGCTTTTGTTTTGCTCTCTGCCCACATAAGTCGCGTTTCGATGATGCAAAGTGCATAAAAACAGTGGTGATCCACTTGCTAACTAACTCCTATCATAATTCAGCTAACTCCGCTATTCGTGGTTGTCACGAAAATTTCGCAACTGTAACGCTCATCAGGGCGAGTGGGTTAAATCTAATCGTGCAACCGCGTCAAGAAAACAAGCACTCACAAGTATTTGCCAGAAGAGTGTACTTCGGTATGCTTTAGCAAGACCTGCCGACTTCCTCTCCCCCCGCCTCCTTCTTCCAATCCCTCTCCCCGCTGTATAGTATCGGGGAAAATTTAAAACTTTGAGAAATCGGGATATTTCAGGCAATAAATCCGAGTTTCAGGACGCGCATGCTGAGGTGAATACTGACATCATCTTGAATGACTTGACGTGTTTAGTTGAGCACAACATGTGCATCGATGGGATACAGATTACATCTAAGAAAATTCGTTAGCCCAGCTTCTTAAGCGCTTCTTAAGTTGGGACTATGAGACAGGCAAAACGCACATGCATGAACGAGCAGGCAGGACGACGCAATAATGCTCTTTTCTAATTGTAAATGCGCCAAAGTGCAAAGCAACATTGAAACGGCAACCGCTAACGAAAGCACTTTTCTTTTTTTTTTTCGGCTGTTCTGGATTACTCTATCTGAGTCCACTTCATTTCAATGTGGTCTTATAAGTCGAACTTAACAGGCATTTGTCCTTGATTTGTACTTTTTAGGAATGTTTTACAGAAGTTTATAGAATTTTCAACTAATCTTTCGACGTCCAATTAGTGGCCTTCCTATAACGCATGTGACCGCTTACTGAGAATTTTCCACATATTCCAACTCTTCAAAACGATATTTTTTGTAGTTAGTCCCGACACGTTCACGCTAGGCTTGAAATTTTTGCAATCATTTCTCGACCTTTTGTGCGACGCTCCATCTAATTGAAAGTGCATCATCTGAAGCACTCAAATATTTGCATCATCGGCTGTTGTTTTGCAAGTCACAGCGTTTCGGGTTCCTTCTCGGCCCCTACCGTCACAAAATTGCGTATACGCGACTGATGATATGTAGCAAAAGGTGGGAACCTATATAAGAGCAACATATTAGGGGAAGAAAGGCCACAAAGAGGCATGAATTGAAAGATATATGTTTCTATTCACTATAATAGCTTTTTTTTTGCAGTGCCGCAACCATTTGCAAGTTTTTCACTTCTTTTTCTGACATCTTTCGAAAAATTTAAAGGCTAACATCCTTAGAAGAAATTAAAAGTCAGTGTAAGAGAATGTTGTCGATTTCGACCAAGGAGAGGAAGATTGCAGAGATATGCAGAAAAAAGCTTTCGACGAAAACTGTTACTGATAGGCGTTGTTCAGGTAGTGTCCTGAGGTATCAGGTTGTTTGTGATCAGATAGTGTCCTGAGGTATCAGGTTGTATCTGATCGGCAGGTTCCGATCGATTATTTTCTCAAGCAATGGTCTTCTGTGGAAGTAATCCAGTTTGATCGACGTTGCTTTCTTACAGCGTTTCTTTCAAAGCTGTTGTGATTTCCTTGAAGGATGTAAGTAATGTATGATCCGTGCAAAAGTGAAGTATGTTTACATCGTGATTTTCCGTTCTCTGTGCCACACCGACAGGACATCTAAAACTGGACTGCTTCTGCATTGTGCCCAGGAATGTTATAAACCTCAAATATCGCGAATTTCTCAAACAGCAGTAGTTTTATGCGTATTGACAATTTTGCTTCCACATTATGAACAATCTGTGCGTAGGCTGCGCATGCATGCCTATCTGTTTGATCGAACGCTCACTGAAGCTCGGATGGCGGAATTCACCGTATATGCCATATAGGTACTTTTTTCAACAGATACAAGGTCATCGTTCATGCAACATTTCAAAACCATTCACAGAATCCCAGAAGGCTGCATGGGCACTGGCGCGTCTTAAAAAAAACTCTTTTTAGATTCGATTCGATGTAATTTTATACTGGCATGCTCGTGAAGAGAAAGTTCATGCATGCGAGCGTATGAAACGATATGCGCCTCGTTAATTTTGCCCATCATAAAGGAAACTTGGCAATAAAAAATTTGATACGGTACATGTGAATCACGGTTCTTGCACATGTGTTGACCTTCACCTTGTAGAAGATGAAAGACCATTCAGTTTTTCATTCTGTTTAAAACAAACATAGTCACTGCTAATCGTGGTTTAATCGTATAACATCTCACCTATGGCAGTACAGATGATTCAGTAACATCGAAGAAATAAGAAGACTTTCTACTGCTCCTACATCCTGACCAACTCCGATCGTCACGGCCTTTAACAGTACGATGGCAGAGGATCAAGAATAGCTGAGGTGTTTTCAACGTTTCTTCCCCACAGGGCTATCATCATATAAAAGTGCTCTTCGTACACTCACTGCTGAAGATAGAGGTTTGAGCAATACGTTTATCATCGTTTGACTGTTTACAACATTTTGATAATTAATTTCGCTTATTTAAATTGACGTAACACCGCTTTTGTTTTGCTCTCTGCCCACATAAGTCGCGTTTCGATGATGCAAAGTGCATAAAAACAGTGGTGATCCACTTGCTAACTAACTCCTATCATAATTCAGCTAACTCCGCTATTCGTGGTTGTCACGAAAATTTCGCAACTGTAACGCTCATCAGGGCGAGTGGGTTAAATCTAATCGTGCAACCGCGTCAAGAAAACAAGCACTCACAAGTATTTGCCAGAAGAGTGTACTTCGGTATGCTTTAGCAAGACCTGCCGACTTCCTCTCCCCCCGCCTCCTTCTTCCAATCCCTCTCCCCGCTGTATAGTATCGGGGAAAATTTAAAACTTTGAGAAATCGGGATATTTCAGGCAATAAATCCGAGTTTCAGGACGCGCATGCTGAGGTGAATACTGACATCATCTTGAATGACTTGACGTGTTTAGTTGAGCACAACATGTCATATACATATATATATAAAATATATATGTGTATATACATATATATAATGTGTGTACACACATATACATATGTACTTCTGTTCTGGTACAAAGCCAAGAAAATGAGTAAAGGGGAATAAGGGGGGACAGAACTGGAACGGAAATATTGCGCATCTTGCAAAAACGTTTTATTATAGGGATTTCATGTGGAAAACGTGTGATAGGCATATGGTGGCAAATGAGAAATTTTCAGAATTCCATTATAGCTTAACTCATTTGTTGTAAAGTTCTGTAAATTTCCAAAGCTTCAGAAACCATTACCGTGACGCACGTGCTATTTATGCTCTTTCCTAATTCTCATTTATTTCCTTTTGTTCCCTTCTGCACTTCCTTCCTTTCCCTTGCGATGTGGCCGGATCGTTTATTCATTGAATGATAACCATTATTCTGACCTAAATCCGCTATTTCGAGTCTTAACATCACCGTTTTAACAAAGGTAAAAAGCAAGAGATTCTATAGTTATTGTAGAGTGATTCTTAATCAGCTGCCCGTAAGTGTGGAAACATATGAACCGTAGATTGATTTCGCTTTGAAAACACACGTCTATGTGCACTGCTGAAAGCAATATAAGTAAAAAATAGTCGTAATCACCTCGTTTCATCTATTTTTGTTCGTTTTTCATTATTTCGACGTAATCGACTACAATTATTATCTTTGACGCATATAGAATATCTCAAAGATAAGTCGGCTAAATGCAAGTGCTTAGTAGATGCCATTACAATGGAAGCTTTCAAATGTTTGGGAATGTATCGCAACGATGAGATATTGTGAGCGATATGAGAAGATAAAACAAGAAAATTTCATTACGACGCTATTGTTTTAGTCGAATTTTTTTTTAGAGGTAAATTAGTCTTTACGATATCTGAACTTTAAATTAACGAAAATTTCTACTTGACGTTAAATTAGTTAATATGAATTTCTTAACGGAATCCAACAAAGTGTTTCTTTATTTACGATAACAGAAAACATCGAAAGCTACTAAAAATAAGAACAAAAAAACCTAAAGGTGGATAAATGGACTTAATGGCTCACACTGTCTTATGCGAAAAGGACTCTTTGTTGCGTTCAAATGGAAATTTGCAGTTTGTTGCGAAACTACGAAATGCAAGGAATTTTATTTGAAAAATGGAAGCAACCATAAAGAGTAATGAAACGCTAGCGAGAGCTCAGAGAACTGTTTCTCGTTCTCTGTGCTTGCGAGAGAAACTTAAGTTCAACTGGTGCGTTGATATTTGCATTTCTCAAAAGAAATTCATGTAGTTGTCCATTGCGTCACCTAGTTTTTTTGTTTAATGGAAGAAGGGAATTAATTATTCAATTTCGTGATATTTATTATATGGTTGTTTCAAAAGGAACTTTTCAAATTCTCAATTTCTTGAAATCTTACAATCGAAAATGAAACAATATAGCGCAAGCTCAACAGCACCGCATTATTGAAGGGACTCGAGAACTCACAGAAGTTTCTACACCTATGTATGATAATATTGGAACGAAGATTGCTGCTGAAGTAGTTCTGATGGAAGAACGATTAGTTTCAGAAAGTACAACAGTCTAAGCAGTTTTTCATGTTTCTGAACATATTTACAGATATGATGTAGTGCAGAAATTTTTATTTGCAGGATGCGTTCAAAAGACGAGAAAACATGACGCAAACTTATTCCAAATTACTAAGGGTATTTAATTCGACAGTTACTCTGATGTCTTAATCGCTTGAAATTTGGCAACCGAATGATGCTGACGTCAAGGTGACGTCATCCAAACGACATACTAGTGTTAAAAATAGCATGTTGCAATCTGGCCTTAAAACACAAATAGTCTTTAGAATCTAAAATTAAATTATTTCAACAACAACGATTTCTCTGACGTTTATAAAGTCTCTAAGTGATCAATTTTCCTGAAAAAGCATCACTTCTCTTCCTGTTTAACGCTCAAAACGTTGTACGATCATATCGAAACCGCTTTCTCTCACCCTCTTCCACTGCAAATTATCAGGAGCACTTTTTGTGATCGTATTCCACCGGACCCCCATAGAAAAATTGTCAGGCAATACTTTTAGAGCTATGCTAAACAAGGTCATTGAAAGTTGCAATAGATGCCAACATAATAATCTCTTTCAAAAGTGCACTCATGATCACACTCAAAAGGAGTACTGCATAAATGATAGATTCAACATTTATAAGTGATAAGAGAAATTATGGCGTTGAGCTTTAAATAAATGGCATGTTTATTTAAAGCCCAGCGCCATAATTTCCCTTATCGCACTTTGCCCAAATTCCTAGAATAAAGTGCGTCATATTGAGCTTCTTTTCACAGAAATAAGTCACCCATCAACGAACGCATTATTTGTCTATGTTCGAAAAATTATCGTTTTTTTTTTTCAACGCTAACGTATAACAACTAATCAAGTGGTCGGTAATGGTTTATTATTAAAGCTGACATCATCAGAAATCTTTTACCACTCAATAGTCGGTGACCTTTTAAAAAAGATTAAGACTCTTCAAAGGGAAGAATTGGACTATCTCAATATTCAGAAAAAAAAAACTCTCGATAAGGAATGTGGAATTCGGCGCTTAGTTGTGCATTTCGCAAACGAACGCAGAAATGTGCTCATTGACTGCCCAGAAAACAGTGCGGAGGTGCTAATAACCAAAGGCGTGAATCAGCAAATTTGGAAATAAGTGCTAATTGCAAATAAGCACTCAGCCTCTCCCTCGCCTCCCTCCTACTAGCCGTTAAGTTCCCTCCACTTTGGACAAGATGGGCCAGTCGTGAATTCGAGATTTTAGGCCATCAACTGACAGGTCGTTAAGTGCTAGAAAAGACTGAAATGTTATGAAGTTTCTGGGAAAAGGAGCATTTAACAATATGAAATCTGAAACACTGTCAGAATTTCTGAGTCCAAAGCCTTTCTTGTAGGTTGTTTCCATAGCTCGAGACACTTTTGTTTTAAAAACTTTGCCGCTGAAAATTTAGCGCAGAACATTGGCAAGCAAGTTTTTTTGAAAATTCATTGCAAGGAGAGTTGGACGTGAAGCAAGCGATGGACGTTCATTAGTGTTTTACACGCACTGACAATGTCATCGAAACCCACCCATCCCCCCCCCCCTAACAAAAAAACCTAAAGGTGGATAAATGGACTTAATGGCTCACACTGTCTTATGCGAAAAGGACTCTTTGTTGCGTTCAAATGGAAATTTGCAGTTTGTTGCGAAACTACGAAATGCAAGGAATTTTATTTGAAAAATGGAAGCAACCATAAAGAGTAATGAAACGCTAGCGAGAGCTCAGAGAACTGTTTCTCGTTCTCTGTGCTTGCGAGAGAAACTTAAGTTCAACTGGTGCGTTGATATTTGCATTTCTCAAAAGAAATTCATGTAGTTGTCCATTGCGTCACCTAGTTTTTTTGTTTAATGGAAGAAGGGAATTAATTATTCAATTTCGTGATATTTATTATATGGTTGTTTCAAAAGGAACTTTTCAAATTCTCAATTTCTTGAAATCTTACAATCGAAAATGAAACAATATAGCGCAAGCTCAACAGCACCGCATTATTGAAGGGACTCGAGAACTCACAGAAGTTTCTACACCTATGTATGATAATATTGGAACGAAGATTGCTGCTGAAGTAGTTCTGATGGAAGAACGATTAGTTTCAGAAAGTACAACAGTCTAAGCAGTTTTTCATGTTTCTGAACATATTTACAGATATGATGTAGTGCAGAAATTTTTATTTGCAGGATGCGTTCAAAAGACGAGAAAACATGACGCAAACTTATTCCAAATTACTAAGGGTATTTAATTCGACAGTTACTCTGATGTCTTAATCGCTTGAAATTTGGCAACCGAATGATGCTGACGTCAAGGTGACGTCATCCAAACGACATACTAGTGTTAAAAATAGCATGTTGCAATCTGGCCTTAAAACACAAATAGTCTTTAGAATCTAAAATTAAATTATTTCAACAACAACGATTTCTCTGACGTTTATAAAGTCTCTAAGTGATCAATTTTTCTGAAAAAGCATCACTTCTCTTCCTGTTTAACGCTCAAAACGTTGTACGATCATATCGAAACCGCTTTCTCTCACCCTCTTCCACTGCAAATTATCAGGAGCACTTTTTGTGATCGTATTCCACCGGACCCCCATAGAAAAATTGTCAGGCAATACTTTTAGAGCTATGCTAAACAAGGTCATTGAAAGTTGCAATAGATGCCAACATAATAATCTCTTTCAAAAGTGCACTCATGATCACACTCAAAAGGAGTACTGCATAAATGATAGATTCAACATTTATAAGTGATAAGAGAAATTATGGCGTTGAGCTTTAAATAAATGGCATGTTTATTTAAAGCCCAGCGCCATAATTTCCCTTATCGCACTTTGCCCAAATTCCTAGAATAAAGTGCGTCATATTGAGCTTCTTTTCACAGAAATAAGTCACCCATCAACGAACGCATTATTTGTCTATGTTCGAAAAATTATCGTTTTTTTTTTCAACGCTAACGTATAACAACTAATCAAGTGGTCGGTAATGGTTTATTATTAAAGCTGACATCATCAGAAATCTTTTACCACTCAATAGTCGGTGACCTTTTAAAAAAGATTAAGACTCTTCAAAGGGAAGAATTGGACTATCTCAATATTCAGAAAAAAAAAACTCTCGATAAGGAATGTGGAATTCGGCGCTTAGTTGTGCATTTCGCAAACGAACGCAGAAATGTGCTCATTGACTGCCCAGAAAACAGTGCGGAGGTGCTAATAACCAAAGGCGTGAATCAGCAAATTTGGAAATAAGTGCTAATTGCAAATAAGCACTCAGCCTCTCCCTCGCCTCCCTCCTACTAGCCGTTAAGTTCCCTCCACTTTGGACAAGATGGGCCAGTCGTGAATTCGAGATTTTAGGCCATCAACTGACAGGTCGTTAAGTGCTAGAAAAGACTGAAATGTTATGAAGTTTCTGGGAAAAGGAGCATTTAACAATATGAAATCTGAAACACTGTCAGAATTTCTGAGTCCAAAGCCTTTCTTGTAGGTTGTTTCCATAGCTCGAGACACTTTTGTTTTAAAAACTTTGCCGCTGAAAATTTAGCGCAGAACATTGGCAAGCAAGTTTTTTTGAAAATTCATTGCAAGGAGAGTTGGACGTGAAGCAAGCGATGGACGTTCATTAGTGTTTTACACGCACTGACAATGTCATCGAAACCCACCCATCCCCCCCCCCCTCGTTGTTGATGACAGCGAGGCTAGTTCGCGAGTTTCAAGTCTTCAAGGAGTGACCCACAACTGGCGCATAAACGACCAGTGGAAAGGATGAAAAATCCCGAAAATCTGCAGCAAAAATCGTTAAAAACGCAGAATTTACGTTTTTTCCCGTGCTTGCTTTTCTTGCAACCTTTTGTAAAGAACCAAAAAAAAGTGATGACTCGCAAAGCTTGAATTGAAAAATCATGGACGGCAAGTTTGGTCTGATCGTTAAAAAAGCCCAAATGTTATTTAAATCAAGTCCATCATTGGTTCCTTAGCAAAATCGTGATGGAATAAAGTTATTAAATTACATATATGGAAGCTTTCGAGGTTCAATAATCTTTACTGAATGTAGTGACAATGGTTGGAAATTCAGTGTTTATGATGACGCCCGCTCGCTTGAGCACCATCTGTTGTTGTCCCACGATAGCGGGGCGTCCGAATTTTCAACATCAACTCTGCAGTCTTGTTCGCTCACCTCCCTTGCGGGAACGAGAAACAGTAGAATGACTCGATCGCGCGTATTGCGACCACAATTTCCTGATTTTCACTGTCGAAAAGTGCTTCACGGAAAAGAAAGATAACCTGATCGATCGGTTCATTTAGTGTATGAATTCAGTGTATTACAAGTATTAAATCATTCTCATTTATCCACTCATTTTCGACTTCCAAAAATTGTTATGTTCAGATATTATATATTATGAGATGTTTTTAGCATAAATGAATCGTTATTTTTCGTTAATCCTGAGATATGCAAAGAAATGAGAAGAGGGAATCTAAAAAAAAGTGGAAAAAGATGGGAGAAATTCCTAGAGTGCAGGAACGAGCCGAAAAACAGCAACGGGATGCATATTGATTGGCAATTGCGAACAACGAAAGTGGAAAAACAAGAATATCGAAGAGGGTGAGGAGGATGTATTTTTTGAAGGAACCTCAAGGTATACGCCATTTCCGCCGTTATGTCAATTCTCGATTGCAGTTCCATTTCCATGGCATCCATGATAGGACTTCGCATTCTGTCTTTTAGAATTTGCCGGATTTGGCTCATATGGTCGTCACAAACCGAAGAAGCAGCACGCTCAACCATTTATGCACATGGTGCGCTTCCCACGTTTTCGATTAGTTACTATGCTTCGATATGACGAAGCGTCGACGTGTTATTCGGCGTAAAAGACCGCCAACAATCCCAGTAAATACTGCACACGGAATTGTAAAAAAAAAAGAAAAAACGAATGGAAATGAGTACTGTAGCGATATCTTTGGCAGCGCTTTGACGATTCCTTTGATCGTATCAAACGTTTGCATGGAACAGCGGAGGAGGATGAAACGAACCTGGTATACGCTAATTCGCCACTAACAATTTTTAAAGCAGTGTTTCGTTTTTCTGCGACTTGATCAATCAAGAGTGTAACATGCTCGGTCGCAAAATCAGGAAAATTTTTTTAAGCACAATTATGATGACTTGTGTTTATGCACAGTGAGCTGTGTGTGATGTGTGACTCCATACGATGTTTTTTGGCCTAACACCTCAATAAGCTCTCTAATTTGACGAGTAGACTGCATTAGGTCTTCAACCTATAAATAACTCTTCCTGAGGCAAACGAAGCAGTTTTACATTGGTTTGAAAGATAAGTATAACCTATAACATAACAAATGAGAGAGAAAGCTTGTTTTGATATTCGATTTATCAGTGGCGTTCAATAATTTCAGAACCAGACTCATCTTATGCGATTCATCCAGTTCAACGTAGAAGGTTTGATCAAAGCTAGAATGGGGTTATGAATGCGTAACTTCTGGCGTTCGAATTCTCGTAAAGTAAGTTTATGAGTCGCTTTAGCTACAAGATTGTCATGACGTTCCGAGGTCGCTTTTCTTATCACGTCATGCTACTACTCGACGTATCATCCTAGAACTTCGGAAGACTCCATGATTAGCTGGTGCGATTCTTTTTCTGATCTATTTGCCAAAAAATACCTTTAGGATGCGCTGTGGCCATAAACTCAACAGGAATTTGAGTGATGTTCAAATCATGTTTATCGATAATTTCGTTTTAATACCCCTTATCGAGTTTGCTTCAGTTTCAATTTGTACGCGCTTCGCGCATTCATTCACAAACGATTTTGACGCCGACAGTTACAGTTGAAAAGTGATCAGTGCTGATTTTCACATATTATTAGAGTGAATATGCAAGCAAAAAACAGAAACGAGGAATTTTGTTATAAACAGTCGAATTTTGTTGTAAATACTACATCGAATTTTGTTATAAACAGTCAATAAGAATTTCAATTGGGCACGTTTCTCAAATGAATCAAAGACGATGGCAAGCTGCGATCTTTCTCGAGCGAATGACCAGTTTTAGCAGTGATGATTATAATCGCAACAACTTGTTACTGTAAAACATAACAATATGGAGTTTGACCGGTTGCACTTTTTTTAGAAACATAAAGTGGCTTCCTACAAATTATTTCGACAGAGATGCAAAGTTGGTAAAAAAAA
>JPKZ01003193.1:1204-15638 GCA_000803305.1 Toxocara canis
GTGTGTGTATGTGTGCATGAGCGCGTGTATGTGATGCTGTGTGTGTGTGTATGTACGTGTGTGTAAGCATGTGTGTGAATGTGTGTTTATGTATGAGTCTAGCTATGTGTATGTGTGTGTGTGTCTGTATGCCTGTATGTATGTGTTCATATGTGCGCGTACGTGTGTGTATGTCTGTTTATGTGTGCGTGTATGCGTATGTGCGTTTGTGTCTATATGTGAGGGTATGCGTATGTTTGTGTGCTGCATCTGTGTGTGGTGTGGTGTGAGTGTACGCGAGTGAATGCGTGTACGCATGTGTATGCCTATTTGTGTGAATGTGTGTGTGTGTGTGTATGAAGCATAAGCATAAGCCTAAGACCAAGCCTAAGCCTAAGCTAAGCCTAAGCCTACATGTGTCTGTATGCATGCGTGCGTGTATGTGTGTAACTATGTGTGCGTAGTGTGAAGCCTAAACCTAAGCCTACATGCGTGTGGATGCATGCGTGCGTGTATGTATGTAACTATGTGTGCGTATGCGTGCATGTGTGCCCGTTTGTCTGTATGTGTGTGTGTTTACGTGTGTGTGTATGCGTGTGCGTGTGTGTATATGTGTGAGCATGTGTGCATGTGTGTGCTTTGCGCGTGGTGTGCGTCTGTGTGTGGTGTGTGTGTCTGGTGTGTGTATGTGCATGTATGTGTGTGTATGCGTGTTAATGTGTGCGTGTGTGGTGTGGTGTGAGTGTATTTGAGTGAGTGTGTGTATGTATGCGTGTGTGTATGTGTATCTGTGTGTGTGGTCTGCCTGCATGTGTGGTACGCGTGTTTGTGGTGTGGTGTGCGTGTGGTGTCTTTGTGCGTGGTGCGGTGTGTATGTGTGTGTAGGCATGTCTGTCTGTATGTATGTGTGTGTGTGTATGTATGAGCGTAACTATGTGTGTGTATGTGTGCATGAGCGCGTGTATGTGATGGTGTGTGTGTGTGTATGTATGTGTGTGTATCTGTGTATGTCTGTATGTGTCTGTATGTATGTGTGTGTATGTGTGCTTATGTGTGTGTGTATGTGTGTGCGGTGCGTGTGTTCGTGATTTGGTGTGAGCGTATGTGAGTGAATGTGCGTGTGTATATGTGTGTGTACGTATGTGTGTAAGCATGTGTGTGTATGCGCGTGAATGTATGAGTGTAACTGTGTGTGTGTGTGTGTCTGTATGCCTGTATGTGTGTGTGTGTTTATGTGTGCGCGTACGTATGTGTATGTCTGTTTACGTGTGCGTGTATGCGTATGTGCGTGTGTGTCTGTATGTGTGTATATGCGTATGTTTGTGTGCTGCGTCTGTGTGTGGTGTGGTGTGAGTGTATGTGAGTGAATGTGTGTATGCGTGTGTATGTGTGAGTGTATTTTGTGTGTGATGTGCGGTTCACGTATGTGTGCTGTGCTGTGTGGTGTGTGGTGTGTGTTTCGGGTGTGCGGTGTGTGTCGCGTCTGAGGCGTTGCATGTTCAGTGCGTGTGGTATGTGGCGTGTGGTACGTGTCGCCTGCATGCGCTGTGTGTGGCGTGCTTATGGCCATTCTGGAGTGTGTGTGATGTGTGTCGTGTGAGTGCGCCTCCCATGTGTGTGCTGTGCTGTGTGGTGTGTGGCGCGAGTGTGATGTGACTGGCGTGTGTGTTGTGTGGTGCGGCTGATGCGTGTGGTGTGGCGAGTGACTTGTGTGTGGTGTGTTGTGCGCGGCGTGGTGTTTGTTGTTTGGTGTGTGGAATGTGCTGGTTGCAGCGGGTGTGGCGCGTGCGGTGTGTGGCTTGTGTATGGCCGTTCTGGTGAGTGTGTGTGTGTGATGTGTGGTGTGGTGTGCGCCTAACATGTGTGTGCTCTGCTGTGTGGCGTGTGCTGCAGGTGTAGCATGTGTGACGCGTGTGGCGTGTGGTGTGGCGTGTGTGGTGTGCGCTTCACATGTGTGTGCCGTGCTGTGTGATGTGTGGCGCGAGTGTGGTGTGTCTGGCGTCTGTTGTATAAGGCGGCTGATGCGTGTGGTGTGTGATGTGATGCGTGTGACGTGTGCTTGCACTGGGTGTGGCGTGTGTATGGCAAGTCTGGCGTATGTGAAGTGTGTGGTGTGTGGTGTTGAGTGCAGCGTGTGGGGTATGTCGCGGGTGCCTGTGGTGTGTTGCGCGCGGTGTGGTGTGTGGCACGTGGTGGGTGCACCGTGTGCGGTTCGTGTGGTGTGTGCGGTGTGTGGGGCGCGGTATGTGGCGTGTGTATGGCCGTTCTGGTGTGTGTGTTTCTATCGAGGCACTGACCCCTCTAAATTCAGAACGCGCTTTTCATCACTACAAGTTATACGCCGACATTTCAGGAAGCGATGCGATCAACAATGAAATTTAGGTGATGCAACCAATATAAACCAAACAGAAAATCAAAGCATGCAAACTGAAAGGGTGTGAGGAACTTGACGGTCTCTTTGAGAAAGACGCGCGAAATGACATAAGCATTCTGAACTCTTAGTTAATCACCAAACTCATATAGATCAACAACAGATAAGCATTCTCAACAATAAATTCTTCATTAGGCTTACATATGTCAGCAACTTGTGAGAATTGAGGAAGCTTCAGAAGAACCCGGACAGTGAATGTGGTATTTATATAGCACAAATACGACAAAAGTTTTCATTCATCGGCACCGACAAGTTCCTTCCACAAAATGAAATATTCACGACGAAAAATAATGGTCAACAAGGGATGGGATATGATTTCGAAATAAGATCCAAAAATACTCCATTAGCATTCCCGTCCGCCCTAGAACCTGCTGCTCGTTATCATAAAGACAAAACAAGCAGATGCAATACATCTCACATACGCTAACAAAGAAGTGAGAAAAAATAACACCAATTAGCTAACACCAGTTCCAATTTGCTTACCCCTCATACTAATCCAACATTTAGCAAGTGTCTACTCCTCAAATATCTTCAAAACTCCCACACCTCTCAATCGTCTTTCAATAGCTCAATCGTTTCAAGGATAATAACATGCGCAAAACATTTTTAAATTCCAAACGACATATAAAAAGCGAGCGGCACTTCAGCTGAGAAGTGCAACAAAAGCCTCGTCCTTCTGGAAAGTGCTAAGAAACAAGACCTCAGTACGCTGCCGATTGCACTTTTGCAGCGAAAAACAATGTCGACAGAATATTCAGCTGACCAAACGCTAAAGTAAACTTTAACTTCAACTTGACTGATCGCACTCATCGAGCTGGAACAACGATGAACGAGTTGCTCAAGGCAATTCGAAACGTGCACGAGCATCTACTTTTCTGTCTCTGATGATCACACACCACACAGCACAGCACGCACATGCGAAGCGCACATACACACACACACACGCACACACACACACACACACGCACACACACACACGCACACCACACGCGCCACACGCAGCGCACATGCTGCACCCACCACATGCCACACACCACACAACAAACACCACACCGCGCACAAAACACCACACGCACGCGCGACACATCCCACACGCTGCACGCCACACCATACACCACACAAATGGCACACGCACACCACACACTTCACACACGCCAGACCTGCCATACACACGCCGTACGCAGTGCAACCACACATCACGCACACCACACACGAGTCACACACGCCACACCACATGCATGAACCGCACCACGCACCACACACGTCAGACTTACCACACACGCGCGACATTCACCACGCACATCACACGTACCACACGGCCCAAACGCACCACACACGCGAGACACGCAAACCACACAACCCACACACCGCACCCATCACACGCCACACACACACACCACACGCACCGCAGACCACGCACAGCAGACACGCGTACCAGACACCAGACAAGAGCCAGACGCCATACACCACAGACACCCATGCTACTTTCTGCATTCAAAGCATCTACGCTGCTTTCAGAGGCTTCTTGGCGGAAACGGTTAACCGAGCTCGAGAATTATGCCTGCGCCGAATGCCGCAACTATGAAATTAAACCACGCCTGAGTTTTAAAGTCTAGCTCTTCCAGTGAGATGTAAGAAGAACGAGACGGAAAGAACGTTTCAATAAAAGATGATATGCTTTGCTCTAGTCCATCCGCTTGATACGCAAACAGGCTTTAAATTCAAATCTACAACGGCTGATAGCACTGAAATGACAAATTAGCAGTAACAATCACTGCAAGGTCCATTATCTTTTTTCGAAACTATTTATTTCCATCCAACAAAGGCTCAAGGAATGACAACTACTCTAAAACTTGCCATAATGAAAAAAAAAAATGCAGAATTTATTTGTAATCGCTTTCCGCTGCTTTCAACATTCCTCAAGAAACGAAGTGAGCTAAAAATTTTTTTTAAGCGAAAAAAAGCATAGCAATCCGGAAGTTTCGTAAGCAAAAAGAGTGCACGGAGTTGAAATTTTTCACAGTGAAGATACTGAAACAACGATAAGCGATAAACAAATGTTTGTCAAACTTTTGCAACAAGGCTTCTCCTGAGTTATTTTGCGAAACTAAAGAGAATAGTCGTACGCCCAAAATCCCACAGCCAACTAGAATATTTTCATATACTCTATTATATCGTCCTTTATCGCTCTCAGCGGCAATCCATAGACTGTACTCAGCTCTAACGCCGGGCACTATAGACAAGCTTGTAAAGCATATAACGACTCACGATAGAGCATAGCTTTGAAGGCATAATATAAATTATCAGCACTGCACTTGTAAACACTCGCAATCAAGCACGACTACAACAAACCAAAAGTTCAAAGTGCATAAGTTATCATTCCGCAAAAGCTGCCCATTGAAATGCTACAAAAGAAAGAAGGAATAGCAATGCTGCCGAATGGCTTGGATAGTATAGACCTAACAAATGCGTACCATGTTGCTGGACTGCAGGACATTTGCATATGGCTGAAATATTACAGCTGTGATATTCATAACGTGAATGTAAGTGGCGAAAGCGTCCAATGACGCAATGCGTTGTCATTTCAACCGTGGCGTAACTACTGCGAAAAAAAAACAAAAAAAAAGCGAGCATTAAACTAAAAAAAGCGAGCATCTGCGACCGGCTTCTGAAATAAAGCGGCTTAACGAAAACGAGATTCTCTCTGCTAGCAAAGAGTTAAGGAACGCTTATCAAATTCAAGAAAATATTCGTCCCGAAGGGGCAGTTTAGCATAGAACGTCGCTGAAAAAAAAATTGCGTTTTTTTTGCGGCGAGGTACAATCTCCGACAAGATTTCTAAAACCACAAACGAGCTATACTTTAATATGTAAATAATCGTATTTCGAAAATCCCTGGAATATCTTAATTTGAATCATACCGTGAGAAACTTACAAACTATACTACCTCATACTCAAGTACCTTAAAAATTTCGTAAAGTATACCTTTCAAATTTACATCAAGGTATACTCTGTCGCTCTAATAGTTTTACAAAGCACGCGGCGCTGCGTTCAGGACCCAGAAATTTCATATCGCATATTTGAAAATGAAACGAATAAATATTGGAAGAGAGAAAGAGAGAGTAAACGCAGAGATCAAGTGGTAAACTGTGAGTACTGCCAAAATCGATGAGGACAGAAAAGAAAATGAATATCACTTGAGAATTTCAACGACCTTCAAAGTACAAGGACGAATGGTTACAAGAAAGGCAACGATGGTGCAATCCAACGTTATTTTTGGACCTTATCTTTATGAAATTGCTTCTTTAATTAAATTTCACGTCATTTCGCTTTCTTACACTGATTTCAAGAATCGAAAAGTCCAGTAAGCAATTCTAGCGCCATCTATTGCAGCATAAAACAATATCCGGATGTGGTTCGCCAACCACTTTACACCAACTCACTTAAAATCCTTCACAATTTACCGCAACATGGACGCAGCGCTTCCGCGATTCCGTCAACAAAACAACTTTGATCAGTGACAGCTGTTCACTGCCTTATAAAATATTTCAATTCCCTCAAAAAATTTTTGGTCACAATTTCGGAACCAGATCTAAAAAAAAATAACATCGGACCTTCGGGAGATCGAATTTGGAACTAGCGCAATTTCCGCTCGCAACAATGAACAGTAGAAGCACTATGTTTGCTCGACATAAATATCAACTTTTTGAAAATCCGATGCAATAATTCGTTCAGAAGCGAAAGCAGCCCAGCCAACAATGATTGACCAACTAGGGGCACAAAGAAGGACAAAAAAACGAGTGGGCCATTCGTTTTAGAGGTCACTAAAAATTACTTATCCAAATACGTTAAGCGATCACTTTAAATAGAATCCCAAACTATAAAAGCTCATCTCCACCAAAATGGTGATCCCGAGAGAAATTAATTATCTAAAATGCATCCTGTTACCTCCCCTAATCATGTTTCCTTAATTCCCTTGTCGCAAATGTTACTGCCTCATAAGTTGTTACTTACTCAGCTTCTGAGTAAACTTTCAACATCGTGCAACCTGAAAATACAACCCTTTTCAGCAACCTGAATAATCGTCAACTCCTTCCTCGTTAGCAGATGAAAGTTGAGTAAACGCCGCCAACTTTTTTTTTTGCACAGTGGCTGCTTACACCTGCTCGATGGCCTTCGACTGCCCGAATATCACTGTCAATCAGCGCTGTCAATCGCTGAAAAAAACTGGAGGAAAAGGAAAACGCATGTGCATATGTATAACGAAGTGGAGCGATATATCTTTCGCCTTTTCGGCCCAAATGCCCACAAAATTAATTGGCAACAGTTCTGAAGTGCTAAGATAAACGAACTGGCTACCTGTAAGCTTACCGACGGTATCAATTCCCCGATAGGTGCGATACCCACATGTCATATTTGCATATTTAGCACTACAAAACTCGCTGGCAAACACAGTGAGCGACCGCCTTCATCCGATTCCTGGCCGACCACACGCTGTTCATCTGACGTTCAAAGCCTGCTCTCCGCAGTAAACGCTGCGAAAGAACACCGGCACGAGATCTGCTTTAGCCAGTTGCGCCCCCCCCCCCCAAAAAAAAAAAAGTGTTTCTTCTCACTTTATGCATCCAAATATGCACTGGCACCATTAAAAAGACCTTCCACTTTATATTTTCTTCCCATTTTCACATCCAACAAAGCCTCAGCTCTATCAGAGACTTCCTTTCACACTGCAGCGTCTTTCCGCTTCATGCATTCAACTGTGCGCTGGCTTCTACCACTTTACAGTTTCCTACCACTTTGCACGTCCAACAACGCCTCAGTTCCATCAGAAGGAATTCCAGTCTGCACTGTTTTTCCCAACTTCACCCATCCAACTGCTCCTCAGCTTGTTGAAAGGGCTCTCCCACTTCTTCTCTTTCCCACTCTGCGCAACACCTCTCTGCAGCTTTCCACTCCGCAGTGACGCTTCCCTCAGTCCCGCCAGAAGGAATTCCTCCCACTCCGAACTGTTCCTAACCACTTCATGCATTTAAGCGCATCTCGGCTTCGTCAATGCGACGTCCTTCCACTCTGTATTGTTTCATCGATGTTCACCCTTTCCGCGGCGCATCCACTTTGCCAGGACGGCTTCCTTACGCTTTGATGAGTTTCTTCGAACTTCATACATCCTAACAAGCCTTTGTTGCAATGCAAAGACTTCCTCTCACTTTGCAGTGATTTTCCTCGCCTTACACATGCAAGCAGTACCAACTTCGCAAAATTTTTGCTTCAACAGCGCTAGATGTGCCCCCACAGGCACAGGTGATAATCATTGTCCCAAATACCGTATATCTGTTTCTCTTGTGATACGAACCAGTTCACAGTTGGACTGGCAAAAAGGAAGAAACCTAGGTTAAGCTGCTTTCGTTCGCCATTAGCCAAGTTGAGCGCATAAAAGATGCCATTCCTCGACGGCGCTGCTCAAACTGCTATTTAAAACCACCCACATAATAAAATAATGAAAAAAAAAATTATGTTTTTTCGCCTTGCGTCCTTTTCTCTATAAGTTCACTCAAATATATGCCCATTTCGGAGGGCTGAGAATCTTATGAGTGCACTCTTCTAAGAAACTATTCCGAATTTTAAGGAACACTGCAAAAAATCCAATTACTTTTGTGAACAAAGACTGTTCGAAAAAGTTCTTGCCAGCACTTTCCTCGTTGAACACACACGCACTTAGAAGCATAGTGACAGCTTCATGTTCGGTTGTTGCAAACCAAAATACATGATAAGTACCCGATCATCATATGGCGATAGGAGAGAAAGAGAGAAACAAAAAACGCTTCCCGAACTGACGCGTTCAGCATTTAGGCACTATTGTTAGGCGACGTCACAGGCATGCATGCACTTCCGCCCTGAATCTAGCTAGTGCTCACCATTTATTTGTCGCTATGAGTCACCGCAAACAGATCACCCTCAAATTGTGCTCAGCGCAATGTACATGCCCACAACTATGCTTCTTCATTTGATCAGTGTCGCTCTCTTCTTCGAACTTGGTAAGTTTCATTGCCTTATTATGAAATAATTTTACCATGACAAAGCCGTTGGACATCCCTTCGCTCAATCAAAAAAAAAGTGGCACGAATTTCTACGCGGTAACAACAATCCGTTCAGGCTGTTTTCCAGTTAGGACGAACTATTCTTTTCCTTGATACTTCATCAATTTTCTGTGAAACCGGAAATTATCTTAAATGGTGAAATATGAGAATTTTATTGAAATAGGAAATTACTTCCGAAAATCATTGTTAAGAAAGTTTCGCTTTGTTCGATTTCTGATATGATTGCCTCCGAACGAGTAGCCTCAGAAGGTGAAATTTTGGCAAAAACTCGGCGGATGAAATTTCAGAGTGAATGCACGTGAGCGATGAGCTATACAATTCTTAATATGTCTTCCAACTGTCAATTCATCATCTACGTATGACCTCATCCGGCCCTCCTATGCCCGCCTCAAGAAAATGGAAGAATGGAGGACGGGTTACCTAAATAGGGTCTTGAGAAACTGCTGGGGATCCCATCCTGGAATGCGAGTTACCAGCGTAACCATCAACACACTCATCTTTCATTTCACATATGTAAAACTGCAATCTGTTAACTGCAAACGATCTCGCAACTCAAGGCATCTACAAGATCGCAACTGGCCGGAAAGATATTCGCACTCTCGATTTTTTCTGTTCCCATGAAGTCAATATGCTATAACAAAAGTAACTCAACGTTCATATGCATTCATATCCAGCTGGCACTGTTCCGATTGCACAAACGTAGAGATGTAACTGAAAGCTACTATCCCATCAACTTCCCCTGACCACAGCATTCAAAAAAACCGCACATTTTTCCGCTAACATGTGATCACCGCAGCACTCGCTACCACACCGCATCATGCTGTAGCTCAGGTATACTCGCTCAAAAGTGATTAAAAATTCGCCACTACACATTTCTTTTTTAATGAGCTCAATAATACTAACAGTTCCTAAAACCTTGTCTTGCATTGTTTTTGAGCGCCTCGAATAGTGGCCATGTGACCAGAAGCATTTCAACACCATAAACTCTGCAAAAAATTTCAGTTTTTGTCTTGCTTCAACGACTGGAACTAATATATGAACATTCTGGAAACAAAACAGTGGATCGCCCAAATATTTACTTGGCTCAGTGGAACAACGCAAAAAACGTACTTTAACGGAAGAACATATAATGCGCAGTTAGAATAAGCCCACCTAAAACTCCTCTTAAGCTTCAGAAGGAAAACAACTGTTACCCTACACGTCCACCAGAAACGACTTTTCTGACGACTGAAAACGTCACACTCCGCGCTCCCCCTCCTTTCTACCAAGGAAAAACTCGAAACACGAGGAACGGCCCTCGGAATACCATCAACTTCCACGGTGTTTAGCGCATGTGCCAGTAACACGCTAATGGAGAAAGCACAAGAGGGTAATAAAACAAACAAAAAATGATGGTGTTCGAATTTTTCTGCGCAGTTGTGCAAAGCTTACCCAAAACTCGAGAGGAAAGGTCCCACGCAGATTATACATTAGGCACTAAACGTTCTCAAAGGTTAATGTGATTGTAATACGCTATGACATCTCCATAATTTCATTCCCTCTTCTTCTCCTCTGCAACTCAACCCTATCGTTTCCTTTCTAAAGTATGACAAAAACAAGCCCAAATAGAAAAAAAAACTTATAAACTGTCGCAAGCAAAAATAACAGGCATGAATTCGACCGAGGACAGAAGACAACAAATCTTCACCGAGGTATTTAGTGAAACAGAGCATATAGAACTCACTGTTTTTCTGGAATAGCTTATTTGAGATAATAAAAACTGGAAAAAAAAGATGGAAAAAGCCTCGCACGAAAACGAAGTGAGTGAGACTGCAAGTCAAGGCGTCCATAAAAGTATAGCTTATTCTCTAGTATTACATATCGCAAGAGTGTGAAACATTTCAGGTCTAGGTTGTGCCTTCGACAAACCAAGCCCGTTGCCTCCACGCAGTCCATTCGGTAGGTTTCTCCTTCATTCAATCCGCGTTAAGCGATCGCTTTGTAGACCCTCTTACTATGATACACCACCTTGGCGCCAACTGAGCACCTTACAAATATGTTTACGTGTTTAATCAGTAACACCAAAAAAATAGAATTTTTCTAATTTCAATTCAATTCTGAACACGAGTTTCAGCCGACCTTCTAAATAGCCCTCCACACAAAAATATGCGATTTTTCGATTCTCTGAAATCACTGCCTACATTCCCATGCTCCGACTGCTTTTCAGTCTTCAGCATCTCTCCTGTCCATCAACAGCGCCGTACCTAAAACGGCAGTTCATCAATTTAGCCATCTCTAGTCACTGGTCGGATCCCTTCCCTTATGATTCAAGAGCATCACATGCCTTTCATTAACGGTAAACAAATGAATAAATGTTATGAAACGACGTATATTCGATCTCATAAACGTCAAACATAACAACATGACCACAGTAATTACTTGCAGGACCCCGGAACAAGAATTTGGCGAACAACCAGAAAGCGCAACACGTGTTCCTAGTGTTGTCCGTGATTGTTACTCTTCTGCCTTCATTAATTTAATCAAACGACGTATAGTACCAGGTTCGACGCTATCACTTCATATTCTTCTCCTGCACGCTCTCTAAACGACATAAACATCTCGGACGTACCGCACAATGCTGTACTCCGGTCCACCTATGCTCCCAAAATGTAAGAATAATGCAATGGATAGTTCTAGCGATAATACCACACGTCTGCCTTCCCATCTGGCATTTGCTGTTGACAGCCGCCATATCTCATCATATTTAGAAGCAAAACAGCTTTACGAATGAAAGCAGACCAATCTAAACGAGGGTGAATGGGTGAGTCAGGAAAAGGAGGCTGGAACGTTGCAGAATCGTTGGTGAATGTAACTTCGTTATCAAGATCCAGGGATGTTGCATCCCAAACAGCGTGAAAGAAATTTGAATAAGTTTTCCGAACAACGTTGTAACTAGAAAAATTATCTCTGATAAAAACAACAGATGGAAACATGAGAAGAAGCACTTTGTGAGAGTGACAAGCATCCACACGGTAAAATGCACTGAAAACAATGACTATGGAACATTTCGGTTACTAGCTGAAACCCCACCCGCAATATTTATCTCACTCTTACCCACTGAAAAAAATCTGATGTATAATCGGGATGGATCATCCAAAACCTCAAGTACTTTGTGCTTTGAGTTGATCCGACTGTCTTAATTGAAATCTGATCGATATTCCATATCAATAATGTCAGTCTATGTTGACAATCACTAAAATATATTAACGAAGCCGTCATTTCAACGAGAGACGTTACCCCTCAATAAAATAACTATGACCAAAAAAATTACAAAAACAACTACTAGTGCGTAAGAAAGCGTTCCAAGCTTTGCAGCAAAAATTCCTAAGAAATGAGGACCATTTCATCAATTCTGTTTATAAAGAGAAATTTAGAGACCATAACTACATGAACGGAAGCGCTACTACGGTGTATGGGCGCTATCTCATTCTCAATCACCAATAAGCGTGCTCTCGACCCAAACAAAACCAAATTACTGTTTCCGATCATTCGTATTATCCAATCTTCAGCACCGAAAGAACGGCGAGTGTATTTGACGAGTCAAAAAAGTAGCCAGAAAGAATTCAAGCACTCCTAATTTCGGTCAAATTGCGATACACCGTTCCTTTTTGGTTGCAAACAAACGCTCCAACGTACAGATTCATTATCGGCGCTCAGCGTCAATTTTAGGAAACCCTCTTTTGGTCACGATGGATAAGGTTGAATTGCCGGTACATTGATAGCTGTCAACAAACAAAGGCAATGAGGTTACGAAAATCAAAAACCAACGATGCTTCGCATAAACCTCACAGCGAAATCAGTGCAAAGAAAAACTGCTTATAAACGAATCAAACGCCTTGAAGAAAGAAGAGAAAATCAAAGATTAACCAAACGAGATTTGAACATCGACGTCCAAAAATACTGAAACTATGGCAATAATCTAGCAGTCAGTGAATGAAGAGAGAAGAAGCATGACTAAAAGCATAAATTAAGAATCAGGGATCTTTCATGGCTTAGCTAAAGGAATTCTACTCCACTACTCATATTTCATCAAGTCTTTGATAACTGCTAAAGGCGTTCAACGAGTATTTCATAGACTAAAAAAAATGAAATGACTCTGAACCTTGACTAAGAAAAATGAAATGACTCTGAACCTTCCAAACGTGATAGAGAATGAGATGGATTTCTTTAAGTAATTGCAGCCAGCAATGGAATATGCGTGACCCAGAAAATAACGTTTATTGAAATAATAGTTACCACAAAGATCGGCCGCAAAATTAAGCTTGGTTTTCTACTACTTCGGAATAATCTTGGCGGATTTATCGCAATTTCGTAAAAACGCTTGCTGCCTTTTTTTTTGTAAAAACAGCTTCACTGAGGAAAAGCGACATAAGCTTCATGGTGGATCATGGCAGAATTCTTCCTCACCACATATGCGCAATCTCAGGATGTTGCAAAATAAGTTTTGCGTGAACCTCGCTGGGATGCTTTGCCCAACCCGCCTTTGCTACCCTTATCTTAAAACTTCGGAACTTCTTTCGACTCTACAAAAGGAAAACAACGTCAGGCAAGTCGATGATTCGAATCATTAGACGATGCCAAACAGCTACACTGACATCGTTCATGATTTACTTTAACAGCGAGACAACGATCGACTGGTTTAGTCGCAGTTAGAGAATCGCCGTCTGCAGAACTCAACGCATCGAGACGTATAATACTTTGAAAAAAGAACGGTTGCATTTTCGTTTACCTTCCTTCAGCAAGACCTTTTCACTTCTAGCCACCTTCAGTAAGATACACTCACACGCAATTGCATGCATTCATCGCACTTTAAGTTGCTTCTCTTGAAATTCGTTCGTTTCGGCAACGACAAAACTGGTCAAGCCGCTCGAAAATGAAGTACAAATTGCAACGCTCACTTAACGGTGGTCACCACTGATGTTCCTTTCCTAGACACTATCATCACTTGCCAGTTAACGTATACAGCTAATTTGCAAATGCAAGTAAGTTAGAAAACTGAGAAGCCCAAATGCTGCAAACTGTATTCAGCTACTTGTGTTGCATCACTGCAAGTCACTACATCGCACTAGCGCTCTAAAAACAGTTAAACATTTGCAAAGTTTCTACTGAAATATTGCAATTGTAGCGTGTAGTCAAATTGTGCCTTAGACTGGACTATGTCACGGACACTGCACATTCTTGTATTAGGCAGTCCCGAATGATTCCCACCGAAAGGCTCTTTTTTCTTCCTTCGAAATAAGTCCCCACAACGAAATTCTCCTCGTCAGCGACCTCTTCCCTTTCCTCCTCGGTAAACTGCTTCATGACTTTCTCATCCAGCTCACTCTTCCACAGCTAATGGCTCTCCGCAAAATATCCCCGCAAACTTCGACTGAATATTCTACCATCAACAGCAATTAAACCTAATAACTCGAAAATGAATCAATTCTTTCCGCCTGTCCCGTGCTTTTATAAATTTGCCTTTGCAAGCGCTTTATGATCTGCCCAATAATTTCAACTTGGGAATCATCGCCGCTAAATTTAATGGTTTGGTGCACCTGCAATTTCCATACTAATACAATTTATCGGTTGAAAAAAAAATGAGGCCTTGAACAGATTAGAAAATTACGCCTCACCTCTTACTCGCGACTCTTTCGCCTTGACCGAAACCATAGAGTAATCGATGCAGTGGATAAGTTTTCAAAGCTAGCGCGTTAGAAAAGCGGTTATTTTTCTCAGGTAAACACCGAGCATAATTTGATGAACACAACCTGATGAATCATTGCACTTTTTTCTTAAGCAGTCCAATTTCGACGGATTTCACCATGAACCACTTCGACTATCTCGGCTATTATCCCTTTTTTTTCCATGAAATAAGCAGTCCGATTTCGACGGATTTCATCACGGAT
>JPKZ01003197.1:0-11359 GCA_000803305.1 Toxocara canis
GGCTGCAACCATATTAAACCAGAACCACGATATACAGCATTTTATGATGTCAGCTTCACATAGTCAAACGAACTACTTTCGAATGAACCATGTTCCGAAGGCACCTCAACAGATAGTGTCTCTAAGGAAATGAGGTTCCATAATGACCGCGGTTTAGCGATAGAAACCAAAAATAGTGTTGTTTAGCATGAAAAGGAAAGGAATCATTAACAGAGTCGCATGAATTCTCGATATTAAACAAGGCAGGCAATAGTGACTTTCGTGTGCCGTTAAATAAAGGCCGCCCGACACTAGAAAAATCAACAGGTTAATTGCCGTCTTTATGAGAGGTCGTTTCACTTCATCGACTATGTTTTATACCTTACCATTAACTATACCTCGCCTAAAGGGTATTAAAAAAATCAGTATTTATCATCCCTCAGGAACCTAAACTTACCCGAAGGACTTCCTTGCAAACTACTAGTCAACAAGCCTAACACCCCGTTGTATAAACACACAGAAAATAACCTTATCGACTGGTGCGCCTAGCATCCAACAAGTTTTTAGACTCCACCAGAATAGAAATCGCGTTAAAAAATTTTTTTTCTGTCCTGCGCCATAGCTCAACCTTTTGTGCAAAACAGAATCACACCGCTCTCGTTCATCTTCGATATTTCGCTACATGTCCCCGAATTCGCAAGTGCGAAAAACAAATCCGCTTGCCAACGGGTGATTAGGGACGGTCGAATTTGACGAGATGCGCATTCTTGGGCACATTTGTTCCTGCTACGCATTGTACTGAGTGTATAATCGCATCACACGGTGCCCTAAAAGTTAAATTCTGTAAGAATCAAAATAATGATAGACACACCTGCAGGAAATTGCGGGTGGAAACACAAATTTGTTGTACTCTTTCAAATGTATGCGCCGTACTTTTACCTCAACCATCTCATACGTAATAAATTTATTTGATTTATCGTCGTACTCTCTCCTTCACACGTCCACGTTTTGTATTTTCGATCTCTGTGTATGTTCATACTTGCTATTTTACTATTGCCCATTCACAGTATAACCATACAAAACACAACCTTAGTAGTTTGTACAAAATAAAAGCTATCGTGATACCTTGCGCTCTGCTAAGGTATCACCTCGGTCATATCCTGCACTGTACCTTTTCAATACTGTGTAACTTTTCAATATGTTTCAACACTTCACCTCAACAATGCATTAACACTGTACCTTATGATATATTCCATCTTCATCGCAACCATAACAACAAGCGCTTGTCCATGCTTCACTCGATCGCCAACCTTTACTAGTACCTTTTCCACTACACCTGGCATTGGAGCACATGCGTCAGCCATACCACTCGCGTCGTTCAATTCTTCTGCCCATAACGCTGACGGTAAGGCATACTCTCCATGCTTTTCACCGAAAACCTATGATATGTACCTTTAAGGCGAAATCAGCTATCGCCAAAAAAACTTGCATAATTTTTATACTTAGCGCCTAAAGCTGTACAGATTGGTCATAACTCCGACTTACTAACGAAACAAGCTGAAGTTCGCAAAACCGTCGAAACAATGTATCAGGCTAAATCAAGTTAGATGAAGCTATGAATACACCCGTCACTGTGGTGAAATAAAAGGCGATAAAAGAGTGAAGGAGCTGTAACAGCTATTGGTAAATCTGAACGCCATGGTTCGACTGGCCCTGGAAGACAGCGGAATGCGGTGAGTGATAGCATTTAATGCACGCATTACCAACAATGCAGACATAACCCACTTATGCTGTCTCGCCTTTGTTGGCGTATTAAATTATGCTGGCTATACTTTTTTCAGTCTTAATCAAACCGTAACGACAACACTCATCTTGCCTACGGCGAGTTCAAAGAACAAGTGAAAACTGTGCACGCATCAACCAAAGCAAGAAACGTTACGAAAGAAACACCGTTTCACAGCTTTCCATAATGGAGAGAGAGAAAAGCGGAAATAATCCGAACTAGAGACCAGTTGTTTCAGTATCTGCGTGAGGGCATTTATGGTATCGAAGTCCACAGAATTCCGTAGGATCTTTTAACGTAAGGGGCTATGTCCAGGGTGGAGTTATTTCGTTAGGCCATATCCAGGAGGGGAAGGGGGGGGGGGGGGGAAAGGATTGGATTTATTTCAAGAAAAACATCGTCAACTATTGAAGTGTTTTCCGCGCTTCTACCACAAGTTCTCTGATTTGATTCAACGACCCGCACCTATTAAAAAAGATTATTCGTATGACCTGCTAACAATATCAGCAATCACTCAGAATTAAAATAAGAAAAGTAATACGTATTTGAACTGACCAAACGATATCGATTATATCTTCAACAACATCAAATTCATCAAAATCGATGATTCTAACATAGAACAGTTCTTCAAAAAAAAGGATACCATGAAGGATCTACAGCCAGTAAGGTTCTAAGAAAAATGCTCTAAGCCAACGATACTTAGCGGAGGTCATTAGCACCTCTCTAGGAGGCAGGTGCCTTATGCATTTTACTGGGGGTCGGGATGGATAAGCTGTTGGGAACAGCTAGGTTGGTGAACAGATGGAAACGCTTAAGTCAGCTGGAAGAAAACTTTAGGAGCAGCGTTCATATATAAATTAGGAGGGTGATGCAGAGAAAAGCTGGGATAAAATTACTAAAGGAATATCAAGGCAATCATAAATATGATAATTATCGTACGTTTCGAGTGCCTACCATGATTTTTTCACCAGTAGAAATCGCTTTCCTCCGCCATCGTTGCCCATCGCAATTCATTGTAAATAAAACACACCCCTGCTTTCTCTCGATTTCATCAACGTTCAACTTCATACTTTTGTTGCCCACATCCACGCATATGTCGCTGCCCTCAAATTGCACCGCATACGTCTTCCCACCAATCTCAACATTACCTTTCGCTCTATGATTCAGCCTAAAATTTCACAAAACAATTTTCGATGACAAACCAAAATGAAAACCATAAGTAAAGTAAATTCACGACCTCCCGTCCAAGTCCCTCCCTCTGCGCCACGTAAGCGCCGCAATAACAAGCACTGAGCCGGTTCGGAGTGATTTCATTTCTAAAAACATGAATACGGTACCGTTATTCACCGGCAACCATTAAATTCAATCGCAACTTCAAATAATACTTCCCTAAATATAACAACGCTCTAATCTCCTACAGCAGTACATTCAACGCCAAAATCTTCCACGCCATCTTATCTCGAATAAATCTGCTGGTGGCTCGACATTCACGATCTTCTAGCAAACAGGAAGTTGTTAGGAGTTATTCGAGGAGGGTTATAATAAGCTGAGAGAGAAGCTGTTTTTGAAGCCTATGCTGAAGGCAGTTTTCAACACCGTTAGGGCCGTATTTGTGAGGAGGAAAGGGAGGCTGTTTTTCGACTTGTTCAGGAGGCTGAGCGAAGACGAGCATTGAAGCACAGTAAGCTACGCCAGAAGAGGGTTATATTTGGAGCGAACCGTAAATAGCTTTTAGCGAGTGTGTTCCGCTATTCCTCTAACACCTTTCGTCGTGATTCTAGTGTGTCTGCAGTGATATTTTAGCAATCGATTACAACTGCTCGTCCGGGATGTCAAGGTACCAGCTTTGGCGTCAGTATTCGACTGTAACTCGGTATAGCACAGTGCAGCACAAAAACTCGTCAACACTGCTCAGTCATCTGAATGCCTTCGCAATAATGCATTCAACTAGCGGGTAAAATCCGTTCGAAACTAAAAAAAATCGCATGTTCGACTTCGTCTTCTATACAAAGTTCACCATCTGTTCACTTATAAAACACTTTAAAAGTATACCTGAAATAGTCGTTGAATTTGAAGGGATCGTTCAGTGATGGTCGCTTCTGCTGAAGGAGTAATCGAGCGATAACAGATTCGCAAACATTTAATGCGGAGTGCTCGTCACCATCGAATAGATCCTTTTCGTGATCAGCAATGAACTCCGTATATACGTTACCCTATGAGTGCAAAATTTTACTTACTCAAATGCACAACTGCACTACCATTTTAATGCTGGATGCAGCATGTTTATTGGCGTGATATGCGCTTTGGCAATCCACCTATCAGAAAAAGCCGATTTCACAAGCCACATGCAAATGACCAGAATTCCAATTTTACTCGTCTCGACTGTTCGTACAAACCTTCGACTAAAGAGCTGTTTTTCCGTAACCCGAGCGATTAAATATGCATTCCGGTCTGTTGAAAGATCAAGCAAATTTTTCATTCGCTGAAGTGATTCGGCGCCTGAAGTAGCAGATGAGTCTAGAGTGTAGACTACCTACATTATTTCATGACTCTAGCTTCATCAGATGCTCAGCTGAAACCACCCGACAGACAAACGAACACAATGAAATTGAGCACCCTAAGCCCCTTCCGTTCAATCAACAATCACCAACATAACAATGAAAATGAATAGACATTGTAATAACAAAGTAAATCACTAAACGCAACATAATTTGACGTAGTTAAATACCTTCATAAATTCTGGGTGCGTAAGTACAGTACGCACAAAAGAAACATTCGTTGATAGACCTCCAATATGCGTCTCTTGCAGCGCTCGTGATAGCTTGGCAATTGCCTTCGTACGATCCTCCGCCCATACTATCACCTAAGCAACAACATACCTCAGCTAACGTCGAAAAAAACAAACAAAACATGACCGGCTGAACAACGAAACATTATTTACGACATAAAAGTGGCTATAAATTAGAAACCGCTCATAAGACTTCTGTATTCCCTTCTTTCTTTCCTTCTCTTCGTTCTGTCTCCACCTTCCGCCTCTTTTCCTCCTCTTCCTCTTTCAGAAAAACCCTTATAAATATTTCACGAGATGAAATTTTAAACAATCACAAATATTTCATAAGACGATTTTTTTTCGTTTTCAAAGCTTATGATAAAAACCCACTTTAGCAATCATTGGGTCATAATGCATCGACACCTCATCGCCTTCCTCTATACCCGTATCAACTCGAGCAAATGTTGGGAACGATACGTGCTTCAAGTGGCCTAAAAAATGATTGGCTTAACACTGCATCCATAAAAGCGTACTCACCTTTCCAAAGTAGTACAGCAGCGTTGGTCAAATTTTGCATAAAACAACATCATAAAAAGCAAAATTTTGGTCGCCTATTTGCTATTTTTGACGAGGATAACAAATGAGATTTTCTACTTTGAAAACATCTTTTCCATCATTAACTGCAAAGAAAGGATTGGAAGGGACCACAAATTTTGTTCAGAAACTAATTTCGGTCAGAATTCTTGACAGGGAGAGGGAGATGCAGTCGACGTGCGAACTGTATTACAGAATTCAAATCGCCTTTTGAAGCGCCAAGTAAAATATGTTTTGGCGTATTTTGGTCGATTGCCTTGCGACATCTTTTTCCACCATGTTATAGTTCACAATCACCGAAAGGTCTCTTGATCATCATCATCAGTCACTTTTCATATAATTCATAAACGTAACCATACAACCTAATTAGTATCAGTCTACTTAGTTTCAATTATCGTATATTCAGGAACAAAATCTTTTTCCACTGATACAAAAAACATCCCATTTTTAAAGCAATAAATATCTCCCCTTCTCAGAAACTAATACTGTTTACTGTAGACAGGCGTCATAGAACAATATGGAATACAAAAACACCATAGTGGAGTGCTGCAATAGAATAACGAATATGTCCTTCGTATAAAACTCGTCAACAACTTTAGGCAACCTATAACTACCGCATGTTCCATTCAAACCTTATCTTCCTCTTTCAAAAAACAGTAAAACGCATACCAGCAATAGGGATAAATCCAGCTTTCGTGTCTTCAGCATAAACTCGTGCCTCCAATGCGTGTCCGTTCAGCTGTATTTCATCCTGTCTCAGAGGAAGCTTCTCACCTTCGGCCACTTTGAACTGCCATTCTACCAAATCCGTCCCCGTTATGGCTTCAGTTACCGGATGTTCCACCTCAACTTTAAACGATTAGCAAAACCAGTGAACTATACGAAATGATCTACAATCACTGTTGCACTCATCGTGTCGAGTGCAAATTCAAAACCAAATAAAAAACTGAAGAGCCGAGCGGAGCGAACAAAAAGGTCACAGCTGGAGCCGAAGATGTACACAAACTTCATTCACAGCTACATATGGCATTCACGTTTAAAGCTGAAGCCGAAGAGGTACACATACCACATCACAGCTACATATCGCATTCACGTTCAAAAGGACCGGTCGACGATCCGCCCTTGTGATACACACCGTATATATCCATGTGACGTTGAGTATACAATTGTTGTTCTCAGTTTTTACGATTCTGTCTCAAGCAATGCTTTACTTCGGCTCGCTCTTTTTACCTTGACCATTTAATCCGTCTCTGTTACGATACGAATAAAAACCGGATGGCGTCTTCGTGTCCCTCTCGCTCGACAAAATACCGACATGATTGTCCCCCTCGCGAATATATAACTTCACTTCGCCCACCCTTCTCGCCCGACTAATCCTCTCCATACGAACAAAATCTCTACGATCAGAAAAGATTTCCGGGTGGGACATAGAGATTTCTTCTTTAAAACAGATCATTATCGCTCTCTCCTCTTATACTATTCGGTTTTAATGAGTATTCGAAAAGCTCATAAACATCGAAGACTCCGTTCAGCTGCTAACAGCAAACTAACATTTGAACGTGGACGATAGCAACTATGAATATATAAAAAAATTATACGAAAATAGCTCACGAAGCACGCAGAAAAAAAAAGAAGCTAAGCAAATAGGACGCATTAAGAATGTTTTAGTGTTGACGATATACTAGGATATTCGGAACCAAGAAAAGCCTTCCGCTGGATAATTTATAGTAAATCAGTGATTAAAATACAACTGGAATCTTTTTTGAATGAATTAGTTTACTGGAACCAATGAAATCAGAAATTTTCACGAACGTTCTTTAAAAAAGCAATAAAACAGCAACATATAAAAAAGCACAATGACAAAATGAATAATATTTACTAACGAATCAGAAGACTGCACATATTCATCAGCTTCACGGAAAATCTCAAAACCACAAAGAACAAATAGCTGTGCTTCTTTTCATGCCCATCAAGGAAATTTCGTATAAATCAGCATCCTTGTGCATGTTCTTTTACATCGTTTAGACAGATATGCAGCACAATCGGCCAGTAAGAAAATGAATGACGAGAAACAGCGTAAACAAACCTGAAGTCTAGTGTTCATCTCCATAAAAAAGAATTCGCCGCTACGATCCATTATGAATTCCACCGTACCCGCTCCCACATAACCAACAGCCTTTGCGGCTCGTACAGCACTCTCGCCCAAACGACGTCGTACGCTCATATTCAGCCCAGGAGCTGGCGCCTATAATAAGCAGTTATAACAATGACTTCATTAACAAGCAGTCTTTTGTTGGGAACAGCTAGGTTGGTGAACAGATGGAAACGCTTAAGTCAGCTGGAAGAAAACTTTAGGAGCAGCGTTCATATATAAATTAGGAGGGTGGTGCAGAGAAAAGCTGGGATAAAATTGCTAGAGAATATCAAGGCAATCATAAATATGATAATTATCGTACGTTTCGAGTGCCTACCATGATTTTTTCACCAGTAGAAATCGCTTTCCTCCGCCATCGTTGCCCATCGCAATTCATTGTAAATAAAACACACCCCTGCTTTCTCTCGATTTCATCAACGTTCAACTTCATACTTTTGTTGCCCACATCCACGCATATGTCGCTGCCCTCAAATTGCACCGCATACGTCTTCCCACCAATCTCAACATTACCTTTCGCTCTATGATTCAGCCTAAAATTTCACAAAACAATTTTCGATGACAAACCAAAATGAAAACCATAAGTAAATTCCCAATACGACCTCCCGTACAAGTCCCTCCCTCTGCGCCACGTAAGCGCCGCAATAACAAGCACTGAGCCGGTTCGGAGTGATTTCTATAGCAAAAACATGAATACGGTACCGTTATTCACCGGCAACCATTAAATTCAATCGCAACTTCAAATAATACTTCCCTAAATATAACAACGCTCTAATCTCCTACAGCAGTACATTCAACGCCAAAATCTTCCACGCCATCTTATCTCGAATAAATCTGCTGGTGGCTCGACATTCACGATCTTCTAGCAAACAGGAAGTTGTTAGGAGTTATTCGAGGAGGGTTATAATAAGCTGAGAGAGAAGCTGTTTTTGAAGCCTATGCTGAAGGCAGTTTTCAACACCGTTAGGGCCGTATTTGTGAGGAGGAAAGGGAGGCTGTTTTTCGACTTGTTCAGGAGGCTGAGCGAAGACGAGCATTGAAGCACAGTAAGCTACGCCAGAAGAGGGTTATATTTGGAGCGAACCGTAAATAGCTTTTAGCGAGTGTGTTCCGCTATTCCTCTAACACCTTTCGTCGTGATTCTAGTGTGTCTGCAGTGATATTTTAGCAATCGATTACAACTGCTCGTCCGGGATGTCAAGGTACCAGCTTTGGCGTCAGTATTCGACTGTAACTCGGTATAGCACAGTGCAGCACAAAAACTCGTCAACACTGCTCAGTCATCTGAATGCCTTCGCAATAATGCATTCAACTAGCGGGTAAAATCCGTTCGAAACTAAAAAAAATCGCATGTTCGACTTCGTCTTCTATACAAAGTTCACCATCTGTTCACTTATAAAACACTTTAAAAGTATACCTGAAATAGTCGTTGAATTTGAAGGGATCGTTCAGTGATGGTCGCTTCTGTTGAAGGAGTAATCGAGCGATAACAGATTCGCAAACATTTAATGCGGAGTGCTCGTCACCATCGAATAGATCCTTTTCGTGATCAGCAATGAACTCCGTATATACGTTACCCTATGAGTGCATAATTTTACTTGCTCAAATGCACAACTGCACTACCATTCAAATGCTAGATGCAGCATGTTTATTGGCGTGATATGCGCTTTGGCAATCCACCTATCAAAAAAGCCGATTTCACAAGCCGCATGCAAATGACCAAAATTCCAATTTTACTCGTCTCGACTGTTCGTACAAACCTTCGACTAAAGAGCTGTTTTTCCGTAACCCGAGCGATTAAATATGCATTCCGGTCTGTTGAAAGATCAAGCAAATTTTTCATTCGCTGAAGTGATTCGGCGCCTGAAGTAGCAGATGAGTCTAGAGTGTAGACTACCTACATTATTTCATGACTCTAGCTTCATCAGATGCTCAGCTGAAATCACCCGACAGACAAACGAACACACTGAAATTGAGCACCCTAAGCCCTCTCCGTTCAATTAACAATCATCAACATAACAATGAAAATGAACTAGACATTGTATTAGTAACAAAGTAAATCACTGAACGCAACATAATTGGACGTAGTTGAATACCTTCATAAATTCTGGATGCGAAAGTACAGTACGCACAAAAGAAACATTCGTTGATAGACCCGCAATATGCGTCTCTTGCAGCGCTCGTGATAGCCTGGCAATTGCCTTCGTACGATCCTCCGCCCATACTATCACCTAAGCAACAACATACCTCAGCTAACGTCGAAAAAAAAAACGACCGGCTGAACAACGAAAGATTCACGACATAAAAGTGGCTATAAATTAGAAACCGCTCATAAGACTTCTGTATTCCCTTCTTTCTCTCTTTCTCTTCGTTCTGTCTCCACCTTCCGCCTCTTTTCCTCCTCTTCCTCTTTCAGAAAAACCCTTATAAATATTTTAAGAGAAGAAATTTTAAACAATCACAAATATTTCATAAGACGATTTTTTTTCGTTTTCAAAGCTTATGATAAAAACCCACTTTAGCAATCATTGGGTCATAATGCATCGACACCTCATCGCCTTCCTCTATACCCGTATCAACTCGAGCAAATGTTGGGAACGATACGTGCTTCAAGTGGCCTAAAAAATGATTGGCTTAACACTGCATCCATAAAAGCGTACTCACCTTTCCAAAGTAGTACAGCAGCGTTGGTCAAATTTTGCATAAAACAACATCATAAAAAGCAAAATTTTGGTCGCCTATTTGCTATTTTTGACGAGGATAACAAATGAGATTTTCTACTTTGAAAACATCTTTTCCATCATTAACTGCAAAGAAAGGATTGGAAGGGACCACAAATTTTGTTCAGAAACTAATTTCGGTCAGAATTCTTGACAGGGAGAGGGAGATGCAGTCGACGTGCGAACTGTATTACAGAATTCAAATCGCCTTTTGAAGCGCCAAGTAAAATATGTTTTGGCGTATTTTGGTCGATTGCCTTGCGACATCTTTTTCCACCATGTTACAGTTCACAATCACCGAAAGGTCTCTTGATCATCATCATCAGTCACTTTTCATATAATTCATAAACGTAACCATACAACCTAATTAGTAAGTATCACTTTACTTAGTTTCAATTATCGTATATTCAGGAACAAAATCTTTTTCCACTGATACAAAAAACATCCCATTTTTAAAGCAATAAATATCTCCCCTTCTCAGAAACTAATACTGTTTACTGTAGACAGGCGTCATAGAACAATATGGAATACAAAAACACCATAGTGGAGTGCTGCAATAGAATAACGAATATGTCCTTCGTATAAAACTCGTCAACAACTTTAGGCAACCTATAACTACCGCATGTTCCATTCAAACCTTATCTTCCTCTTTCAAAAAACAGTAAAACGCATACCAGCAATAGGGATAAATCCAGCTTTCGTGTCTTCAGCATAAACTCGTGCCTCCAATGCGTGTCCGTTCAGCTGTATTTCATCCTGTCTCAGAGGAAGCTTCTCACCTTCGGCCACTTTGAACTGCCATTCTACCAAATCCGTCCCCGTTATGGCTTCAGTTACCGGATGTTCCACCTCAACTTTAAACGATTAGCAAAACCAGTGAACTATACGAAATGATCTACAATCACTGTTGCACTCATCGTGTCGAGTGCAAATTCAAAACCAAATAAAAAACTGAAGAGCCGAGCGGAGCGAACAAAAAGGTCACAGCTGGAGCCGAAGATGTACACAAACTTCATTCACAGCTACATATGGCATTCACGTTTAAAGCTGAAGCCGAAGAGGTACACATACCACATCACAGCTACATATCGCATTCACGTTCAAAAGGACCGATCGACGATCCGCCCTTGTGATACACACCGTATATATCCATGTGACGTTGAGTATACAATTGTTGTTCTCAGTTTTTACGATTCTGTCTCAAGCAATGCTTTACTTCGGCTCGCTCTTTTTACCTTGACCATTTAATCCGTCTCTGTTACGATACGAATAAAAACCGGACCACGTCTTCGTGTTCCTCTCGCTCGACAAAATACCGAAAATACCGACATGATTGTCCCCCTCGCGAATATATAACTTCA
>JPKZ01003206.1:0-17619 GCA_000803305.1 Toxocara canis
ACAGACACAATAGACAAAAATGATAACAGACACAATAGACAAAGTGATAACAGACACAACAGACAAAACGATAACAGACACAATAGACAAAAACGATAACAGTCACAACAGACAAAAACGATAACAGACACGATAGACAAAAACGATGACAGACACAACAGACAAAAATGATAACAGACACAGTAGACAAAAACGATAACAGACACCATAGAAAAAAATGACGATCGAATGATCGATCCAGTCACTTGCGTATTCAAACAAACGATTGGAGCAACGGTTTAATTCGTCATCTCTCTGATGACTGCTTAAGTGCATACTTTTGCATAACTAGCGTTTCTGATATGAAAATGGAATGGTTTTCATCAAGCTGAAGCTTCTTCCATTGCGATTGGCAAAGTGAAAAAGATGTGGTGAATAATTGTACGGAAACCTGTCTGTGCCGATCACCAGAGCAATTAAGAAGCACTAAACAGCAGCGAAATTCCCATTTCTATTTATTATGGCTTGCATAAAAGCTTTAATACCTATATTCCCAAATCGAGATGATATGGGTGCAAAAAATTTTATGCGACAGCAAGTTATACGCAACATCGTGAAATTTTAAAATATGGTAACCGCTTTGACTTAGGTACACTAAGGGAACTAGTGAAGGCGCGTTGAGTTTTGGCTCAGCTCTAGGAGTCTCTTCTGCATTAGATGGTCGATAAGAGTGGAATCAATCACAAACGGACGTCTGCTTAAGTGGAAAACCGTTCACAGTTGTGAGTGCCTCGCAGGCTAGTCTTTCGGAGGAACAAATTAGGTGAAAGCAAATAAACTAACTATGCGTTGCAGTGATAATCAGTGGCCGCTTTTTATCCCTACTGGCTTGAAATGTGTGGAAGTGACGAACAAAGGAACTGGTTTATGACTTCTATGGGGACTTGTGCAAAACAAAATCAATTTGTAACGGAGCTGGACAACAAAGTCGAGTAACCAGTCATAACGATAAGATGAACAACGATTCCGTTGTCTCCTAGTCACTGTAGACAGTTCATTAACTGGTGGCCGACGGTATTCTTGTTGAGGCTTCCAAACGCCCGTCACCACATAAACGAAGTTTTTCGCAGCGTCTAACGAACGTCAGCGCACTATTGGAAGCAGATTTGACAGCCAGAGGCGTGCAAACGCGCCTAGTGCAGGACGCAAGTCCCTTTCACTCATTACGAACAACCAACCCACTCAGCTGAACCAGTGACACATTCAGGGTGCGAGCACTGTCTTGCGGCCGCGCTTGCGTGCGTTGCTGGCCTCCGCGTATATGGGCTGAGATGTAAGCCAGAGCAGCAGTTGCGGCATTCGGTGGCTACTAATTAAATCATCAGACGCTCAATGTGAGCCAACATAAACATCTCGGAGTTGCCTGTGAACAAATAAAGATGCAACGCCCAATTTCCAAATAACGTGGTCCGTTTATGCCAACGGTGCACTTCTGTGAGCATCCGTGCATCGCATCCTCAGCGGTAATGCATCGAGCCTCGGATTAGGCAGCACCACCACCAGCACTGTGGGGGTTTCGCTAGTGAGTGATCATTCACTCGGCATGCATTCAACTGCAGGACCGATGGTACTCGGTTCGATTTTCTCGATCCAGCGGCAACTGATGAATGTATCACTGCCAATCGAATCAACCACCGTCCCGCACGTTACGCTACTACGCCCCTTCGAACGTCCGAAAGATTCGGTGATCCCGATCGTCGAGTTTGTGCTTGGCACCATTACATACATCGTAAGTGCGTTTGCTTCACTTTTTTTTTCGAGTGGTCCCTGCAGTACAGTGTGATGACACCGCATTTCAGGGCTCCTGTAGTTTTAGCTCAGCCGTTCCCTACCCGCATTCTCAGTATGTGATTCTACTTTGAACCTGATCTCCACCTACAGCTTCGCATCGTAGAAATTCGCTCTGTCTTACTTATTTGCATCTGCTTCTTGGCGTTTAGGGTCCCCTTTTGAAAGAAACGTTTGTTTTGACGCCGTCATTGTGTACAGGAGTCGAAAGACGAGATCTAACACGACGGAAGGAGATCGAAAGCTGACAGAATCAGAGCTCCGAGTTTGCGTCTCTTTCTCATTTATGATTGCTTGTAGGCTTGCCGCCATGAACAGTACATGCAGTATTGATACTGTGCGATGCTGTGCAGTACGGAATGCTAGCGTTCCGTACGTTGCTACTCGTTATGGCGGGTGTGCACATGGAGATCACATGTCCTTCGCGTGTGCTGCATCTATACACTTTGATTGTGCGCTTGAAGAAGCGTAGACTATGGAGGCGCTAAAACGATGTCCGGGAGATGAAAGGGGAGGACGGGAGAGGTAGGGTAGGGGTGGTGGTGGTAGGGAGGCAGGTAGCTCCCTTGATGTGGTGGTAATGCAACTTCAGTCCATAGCTGAATTTTTTCTTCTCCACAAATGGGTGGCGAAATTTTTAAGGTGAATTCTGATATGATATGGTGACGATATCATTATTGCTGAAGGTAAGAAAAGCTCTATTACTCGAATTGCTGTAGTACCATTACGCATAGTCTTGCACGTAGCGATAAAAGTAAATAGCTGTGATAAACCCTTTGTTTGAAAATGTTGTTCGCGGCTGATGTGAATACCGACATTTTAGTTGAATAATATTCTTCAATTGTTCTTTTGTATATATCTACGGAGTATAGAAAAATTTAAAGCATGATCGACACATCAGCCCACCTCGTCTTTGATCTCCACGTTTTGGTGATGAGCTAGCTTATTTCAATCGGTTTCTTTCTACTTTGAACTACGATTTGAATTAGTGACAGTAGCAGTGCTCCTGAGGTTGTCGACAAAGAATACGTAGAAGAGAAAAAAGTTTGAAAAATATAACTTTATTACATATTGACGCCGAAAGTGGCCATACAAAGGCTTGCATAATTTTAAAATTGAATTCGCTTAACGTAATGGTGTGACTAATGTTGCGATCTTCGCACCCTCTGGTAGCTTATGTAATTTGATTCGATTTGCTGCTTAATTTGCCGCGTCTCACAGCGGTTTGTTCTGCACATTTCATTGTTGCTCTTTTGGATGCAGAACGAGCGTCCAAAAAGTTTATATATATATATATATATATATGTATATATGTATATATATAATATGTATATGCGGATCGCCAGCAGACTGATCACCAGGCGTTCCGAAACTGGTCACAACATTCACGAATGGGCATGGCTGTCAGCTGCATCGATATGGGGATGGATGAAATGACAGTTGCCTTTGTGCCTTCGTATGTATATGTATTTTTATGTACATATATATATATATATATATATATATATATATATATGTATATATAGTGAATATATGTGCAATATATGTATGCAAAGGGATGCAAAGGCAGCTGTAATTCCATCGATCCCCGTACCGATGCAGCTGACAACCATGCCCACGCATGATTGCTTTGACCAGTTTCGAAACGCGTGGTGGTCAGCGTGCTGGCGGTCAGGTGGGGAGGCAGCCGGGAATCTAACTCACGCCTTTCCGCACATAAAGCGAAAGCTCTACCACTGAGCTACTACCCGCTCAATACATGCATATATATATATATATATATATATATATAAGAGGCAAGTATATAAAGATACATATTTGTCTCTCGGGTAGTTTCAGCTGTCTAACGAGATTTAGCAGATGTAATCTTGGGCCTGCGAAAGCCTGCGATTCAAAATTCAGCGCGATCTTATACCCTCCTCAGGGTAATTTCTTTTTTGTTAAAATAATTTCTCATTTAAATTTGATCAAAATACCTGCTAGCCTTAGGACTGGAATCGAAATTCCGCAAGTGTGATACAGCAGGTTTGGCCGAGTAGCGAGAGAAAGGTGAGCGGTCGCCAAAAAAATTAATTTCCAGCCTCCCAGCAATCTCAATTCGCTAAAAACCTCCCTTCCTTGCTTTCACTTGCATTACATTTACTTTCTTATCATTTTGTATCGTTCTCGCCTTATTATTTTAGCTTGCCGAAACGATTCTCATTTTAGCTGATCATTTTGATGACTGTGATTGGCAATTCGTTGGTTGTGATCGCCGTATTCAACTATCGACCGTTGAAAAAAGCTCAGAATTATTTTCTTGTTTCTCTTGCTGCCTCTGATCTTTGCGTTGCGACGTTCGTTATGCCGCTACATGTCGTCAAGTTTCTTGCAGGTTCGTCCATTAGTTTTCGTTTTGTTATTTCTTTCATTTTTGTTCTTTTGCCAGTTTCGAAGTGCTTCCACACGGAAGGCTTTCAATAGCGCGTTTCATTAGCACATTTTATGTTTTGTCTAGGCAACATAACAACAAATGGTGACTAGAAGTGGCAATGGAAAACTGTGGATGAGATGAGTTATTAGGGCGTTCATTTTTCACTGTGACAAAAAGAGCACATTTTTGTATCAAAATCATTTCTTTTTGTGTCTTTTTAAAATGCAAAAAATTTCTCGTTATTTCTCTTCTCTATCTCACTTTTCTTACTTTCTCGCTGGGGCAATCTGTTTGAGTTCGTAAGACTTTTACTACGTTTCTAATATTCTAGAGTATGCTTGCACTGTGCAAAAAGTTGTGTTCCGGGAAAACAAGCAGACATAGAATTCGGCGTGCACTTTTCTTGCGACTTCGTAGTAGTGTTTGTTTATCGTACAGAAGCATCACAATACCTGTAAAAGCTGAGGGAAAACATGAGGAGCCTTTAATTTATTACATTAGACGTGCAGCTGGTAACCGCTTGCGTTGTTTATCTTTTAAAGTTTTCTGTACACCTTTCTCGCGTGTTTTCAATAACCACCGATTCCTCCATTCAACAAGGCGGTTTTCATGCGTTATCTCACTTCGTCACTTAGCGCTGTTTATGTATATCCGCTAATCAGTCGCTGCTGCAAAGAATGGTGACGTGAGCTGCTATCGTTGACATCGCTGCTAATTTTCTGCATGGACTCATCCTTATTAGCGTCATAGGCCATGAGCAAATGAAGACCAGTGCAAGTGTGTATGAAAATCTTCCTCCTCCCGTCAACCCCTCCCCCACCACTCCGCCCCCTCTTTCCCGAGTCTTCAAAGACTTTCGGAAGTCGTCATTTTCCGAACAAATTTTGAGGCTAGTGAGTTTTCACGACAAGTTTTATGGATCTGTGTTTTAGGCCAGTATATTTTAGTCACAATTTTTAGACGTGAGAAACCTTAATTGGTGGACCAAAAATACCCTTGTTAATAAAATCACTTTCCTTACTCCCAGTGACCTCTCGCCCTAACCCACCGAAGGCTGCTCATGAATTCGTAATCCGCGTGCAAAATGGTTTTTTTAAAACGCCTCATAACCCTTTACAACCGCAAACACTCCGAACTATTATGATCCTACAGACTAACGCATTTCGACGATACCGTCAATGCATTGCAAGACTTTTTTTAGACCCTTCGAAATTGAGTCAAACATTTTGCGCTCACCGGCTGGAGGGGGAGCGGAAGGGGATCACGTTGTCCTCGGACAAAGGATGAGTAAGTTGTTAGCACGCCATTTCCCTCCGTCCTCTTTTTTCACTAAACCGACCTCTCCCTTCAAGGTCCGTCCCTGCCACAGATTAGCTCACTGACGTACCCTTAATCATCGAAAGAGAGGGGGGAGGGGACTGCTGGTCTGAATGGTGCATGGAAGAAGGCACTTTGTGTTATAAGAGGAACCCAAAATTTGAAAAAATTGCGAAAAATTTTATGTAAAGGTAAGTTTCATCTGTAGTTTAAGTAGTCGCAAACTTTAGAAACTTTCTTGGTTCCTATCGCGTTTGAGCACGTTCGTTGAACGTTATAAGTAGCCTAGCCGCTACGCCGACATGCTACGCAGAAGTGCGTTGGCGTGCATTCGAAGCAGTCACACATACGCAAACACGCATAGCACGCGCATCTACTGTACCCGCATTTCTGTATGTGCCCTGTGGTTTTCATTCCTTTAATGTGGACGCCTAAAAGCATGAATATCGTAAAATAAAGCACCCACGATGAGGCAGCGAAAGTGAGATTTGGTCCATAAGGGGTTTTTTTGATCGTTACGGCCCCATAGGTCTAACATGGTCTTTAGCCCAACCCCTTTAAACACTATCCAAATATTTCTTTGGTCTATCGCGCATTCTTGGGAACAGTTTTGCGTACAGTGCACTCCTTTCTACTTTTATATGAGGTGTTTTTTCTTATATGCACATGCATAGGCTCTCCCTTCCCCGCCCTACCGCTTCCATTCTCTCCCTAAGAGTTTGTCCTCTAAAGCAGTACGTGCGGCGCTGTAAAAATACTGTTAGCGGATTTTCTATCTAGGACTTCGAGCCACTGGGGAAGGGTTTATTCGAAAGCGCAGCACGATTATGAAACTCGCTCTGCTTGTATCATGTAATAATTTATGCAGCCTCCTTCGCAAATAATCGCTCGGGTGCCACTACATAAATATGTGAACTCCCTGAATACTTATACAGCTGACACAGTATACAAGTGTTTCGACGTTGCTTTAGGTTCAGAAGTTTTCTAATGCTGCGTAGATTGCGCATATGCTTGAGGTGTTGTAGCAGTAGTGAATATGTGATGGTCTGCAGAAAAGTTCAAAACAAGCTCGCCTGCGTCAGCTGGTGCAGGTTGCCGTGTGCACCCAAAAATTATGTTTGCTAATCTCGAACATAATCATGGATGAATTTATCGACATTGTGAAAGTGTAACAGTCCGCTGTTAGGGGCTCCGACGGCCTAAATGCGTTGAGGTGAAAGTGAGCTCAGAAAATGGGAGGGACTCTATGATATACGATCTTTGTTGCAATGTGTGCGACGTGTTTTATATAAATATTTCAATGCTGTACTTTTATATGTTGGGTCACTTTGAGTTCAGCACATATTTGACGTCTTCGTATTGATTGTCAGTCAACAATCACATGCCAGTGGCTTCATCGGCTTTATTGTTCTATGAAAACAGTCAAACGCTACCCGGATAAGTTGGAAGTCCATTGTTGCTTTCACTTGTTGCGGAACGGGGTGTGAAGATTTCATGTGACCTTAATTATGTTCTTTATGGAACGGGAACACTGTGAGCTCATAGGTTACCGTAAGGGATTTTATACAATAGTTAAATATAAAACGATGATATATGCATGCGGTGGCCGAAATTCGAAATGGAAACTGTTCTTGGTTGTAGCCGTTGAAGTTCGAGGTATTGTTTTTAACACAGTTCCAGGTGATAGTTGCCACCTTTGTCAACAACTCCAGAGGAACAAAAATTGGACTGAGAGATGAATATACTTACCGCATGGGCACTTTATGAGCCATACAGCGTCAAGACTGAAAAAGATAAAAATTCACAAATTTCATCGCTTTCCAACGGCTTAAGAAATAAGGCACTGCAAGTTTTTTGTGCAAGAAATTTGTCGCTTTCAAACAGTTTAATGGTTGCAACAGTCATGAAATGTTGTTGTGCTTGTTAATGAGGCGTCTATACTGATTTTTATCTGTACTGATAAGTTCCCGCGCAGACTCGAATCAAAACTAGCCTTCATCCACTTATAACGACATTCGCTATTATTTACCAAATAATGTTCTATTAAAAAGCCGTAAAGAGCGCCCCAGTGCATTGTGCATGATTTAATAGTTCTGATGTTGCTTGTTTGCTGCTTTCTTTGAATTCGAACTGGTTAATGTTTTGAAATTTCAGTAGTGAGTAGCTCCCTCTGAATGACGGTCTTGAAAGCGGCACTAAATGCACAAATCTCTCAGATTGGCAGTTGTCTCACTTTCCTTTGCGCTACAATTAGAGCCATTTATTGGCATGTCGGGCACATTGCCACTGCGCGTCACTACTCCAGTAATCATATAAATTTTGTTTTCTAGCTGTCTGATTTCAAAAGGCTGAAAACGTGGTAAGAACAGCACACATTTGAGTTACGACAAAGCATCTTATTGTTGCTGGGACGACTAACAGATTTTTAAAAGAGATTTTTTTTTAAAGCGGCATGAGATGTTGGTTATATCTAATCAGTTCAAACAGATGGTTACGTGTAGTCAGTCGATTACGCAACAAAGCCGGGATTGCAATAAAATTTCCCGGGTATTTCTGGATTACTCACCATTTGTGAGTAACGGTGTCTGCGGAAGTAGTTGCAGTCAAATGTTCGCCACTTCGCATTCACAGCGGTTGGTTGAAAGTAGAATGTTATCTACTTGCTTGGAAGTAAACATGCTTCTGCGGCTAATCAAATAGGATGATACTCATTTTTAACGCGCATCCGATTTAAGCACCACGGTTTTACTTTACCGCTTACTCTGTTTTTAAAATTTCCGTGCTTAACATTCATTGGGTCTTGTCGCGAATTGTAGTACCGTAGTGGATTACAGGTGGTCGCTGGCTGTTGGGGATGGCGATTTGTCAACTGTTCACAACGGCTGACATTTTACTGTGCACCTCATCGATACTGAATCTATGCGCCATTGCGCTGGATCGTTACTGGGCAATCCATGACCCCATCAACTATGCGCAAAAGCGAACACTACAGTTCGTGTGTACGACGATTGCTTTGGTAGGACCACCGCTGCGTGATTTCTTTTTCTTTGATTCATGCATGCTGTCATCCCATAAGCATCGCTGCATGATAGGTAAAGGCATTTCTACGCATAGTTAACGCCTGTTCGCGTGCATTTCTACTAGTCTGTATATTCCGTTTAGTTATTCTCTTAGTTTTCAAACCACAAGAAATATTAATTATTCTTATGTCCATTGTGTTTTCTCAGTTTTTTATTTATGACTAGTGAACGCAGGCTCCCGTGCAAATTCATTGTCATGAATGGTTGCTCGTCTGGTTGTAAGGTTGACCGATGAATGCTAACAATCTGCTACGTCATGGAGCCTCAACGTTTAATAGCACTCGTCGTTTTGATGGTTTCTCAGCTCCTCCCCAACGTTGAAATGGAATCCTTCTTCTCGATACTCACCTTTCACTCATTCCGTCTGCTCATTTCGGTACACCAGATCTGCGCTTTGGCGCCTGGTCAGTCGATCAATTTTTCCCAGTAGTGAATATCTAGACTTGGATGTGCCACGGGGCTATAATTTCAATGTTTCGCCGTGAAGGCTTGCGCCACTAGTCCTCGCTCATTGTTGAACGTTTTAAGATTCATATTCGAATTCGGAATGCCTCGTAGCGAGAGTGTCCGCCTTGATGCGAACTACATAAGAAAACCATCCGGTAGCGCAAGTGCTAATCTATCACATAAAATGCGATGAGGCAACTTGATTGCGTATGCCGCATGAATTTTGCTCTGCTGCGTTATCTTTACGGTGCTTTTATCTGCGAATATGACTATTGCTTGTCTTTTGTTTATTTATTGAATTAAGTGCTGTTATATTCGAGTATGCTTTATGTTTCATGCAGCAGCTAGTGTCGTTGTCGCTATCAGATTGCAAATCATTGCAAATTTTTGCAAATTGCAAGTCACTGCAAACTTTTGCAAAAGGCGCATACTGTGGAGGTCATTATGCATTAATGATAGTCTCATGCCAAGGTTATCTCCTCACTGCGAAAAATCGAACAATGAGCATACAGAAATGTACAACAGAAGTGTCAGAAAATTGGCGGAAATGTTAAAGATGTGATCATTTGTAATACTTTTCATTTGTGAAATAGTTGAGGGAATAGTTTCATCGACATCAGCATTGCTGCTGTGCACGCGTGCACGTTTATTTCTCTGTGCGACACGTTGTAGTCAAAAAACGCTGTACACTGCATGTTTATGCATACCATTGTGCGGTATATTTACCCAGCTATGTGGGTACCTAGTTCGTTCGCTTCTTTTGCAAATTGTTTCTGAAACGCTTTATTTGGTCCTAGTATAGTTCCTTCACATTGTTTCCTACTTTTAGGCAAACCGGCGAATCTTCCATACTCCGCCTTAACTTAGTTATCCGCCATGAAATCTACGGGGAGGGGGGGGGAGGGAGCGGAGGTGGTGAAGTACAGTTTTGTGAGTCCATCTGGGAGATAGACTCCTCCCGCGATTGCGGTGCTGATTCGCAAAACATGGCTCTCCCCCTCCCTCTCTCTTAAAAGTTGTAAAGGTATTATACGATAATGCTTGCTTTGATGATTTTTGCAACCAACTTTACAAATGAACTTTTCATCTTAAATACTTTTTGTTATGGGCGTCGACGAGCTTGTTCACGTTTCAGGAACTCTTGCACAACTTTTGCTTACCGAGGTAATGAAATTCCTGTAGGCGGACTTGACTCGCCACAATAACTGCTTGAAAATAATAAATTTATTGGGCAAAATAAAAGCTATTGCATCGAATTCATTTATTTGCCTCGTCCGATTGCTATTTGCTGCGTCTAGGTTGCGGTACTTTGCACATGGGAGGATGTCTACGTGAGAAACATGTATGTGGATTATAAGGTGAAGTTTTAGGTATGGCTTGCAAGTGTTTGCATATCTATACCTCCTTTAATTGGTTGGAACGATTGGTCAGGAAAGAACCTAAAAACGCATTGTGAGCTAACAACCGAGAAGGCTTTCGTTGTCTACAGTGCGAGTGGCTCTTTCTTTGTACCGCTTTGCGTAATGATTATCGTTTATATGAAAATTTTCTTATCTGCCAGACAACGAATCAGGACAAACAGAGGTAAATGAACAAACTGACTTAATCCCCGACCACAGTTCACTGAACATAACCCAAAAAGGAAATAGGAACCGTTGATCAATGAAGGCATGTTGAAAATTGTGCGTCATGGAATATTGAAGTGAATTCCTGTATTCAGTGGCCATGGCAGATCTAAAACGTAGGGCGCGTTCCGCTGATCGCATATGACACGCACAATCGGTATAAATATACGACGGGTATGTTGCAGTTCGATTTGCCACGTTCGTTGATGCGGATGCATGATATACAGTTTTTCGCGACTTTCGGTAGCAGCAGAAATCAAGCACTGAAAACTGTGAGACTGCGAACAAATAGGTTGTTTTCAAGGGTGCAATCAATGTTATTTTTCTTTTGAACTCGTAGAAGCTGTAAAAACGTAACTTCAGCTAATGAATTAGAGGATGAGCATGCGTTGGAGGTGATGACAGTGTAAGGGCAAAACTTAATGGATCTACGGGGCAGTTTTTCGCAAACATTTCGTGGAACATGGAGGGCAAAGAGAGTTTGCAATCAAATAATAAACCAGTCGGCCGAGTGTCCTCAATCAGATAGTTTCTTGCTTGAATGGCAAATTACAAAACAAAAACAGCTACTTGGTTCAAGCCGTATGTTGTTCATTTGGAAAACCTTCCCACAAGCTCTTCTGTTTTAAAAACAACAATGCTCAGTACATGCGGGCATTTTATGAAAATTATGTACACATTTATATATGTGACGGAATTTTCAGACTCAGTGTTTCACAAAATGCCTCGCATATCTCTTTTTTGAATTGCCGAGTAATAAATTCTAATAAAAGCGAGTATTTTGTCACCAGTTGTTTGCTAAATTGTCTTCAGCAATTTGACGAAAAAATTGGCTAGGAGTTCCTAAATATGTCGTTCGCATTTCGTGGAAAATTCCATAAAAATGATTCGTTTTCAAGCGAGCAAAGCAGTTGAGCTGTTGACGCTATGTGTTTACGTGTAATGACAGGTTATTCTATACTAGTGTGGCGCGTTTGCTCCAGGACGAAGCGCACTGTTGCGTATAAGTCGTCTACCTCCTCACAAAGGTGATATCTCCCCGTCCGGGAAGTTGAGACAGATGAGCTGTCACTATACCAGTGAATACATGCCCGATGTGGTCTCCAGCAGCGCAGGCACTGCCGACTTGCCGGTTAGTTCTACGACCGTTTCGTAAACAGAATTGGATTTCTCGAAGACACAAGCATCTCTCACAACAGACAGAACAGTGCGGGATTATTTTTGTACGAGCTAAAGGTTGTTGGAAGAAAAACATATTGTCTTGTTTGCAAACCATACAAACGTTTAAAGTAGGACTGATGCTAACTGTCCAGATTGTCCTGCAGTACTTTGTCTTGCACAATTATGAGATGCTACGAAGCATTCAGTTCGTCCATGAGAATGCTTCTCGAGTAAGACAGTAAATTATGGTAACAAGGGCAAAAATCTTAACACTGCTCACTGGATGCAGTATTTGCTTGGACTTTTTAAAAGTTATTTTCAATATTTTAGTTCTCTTCCCTTTCCGTTGTTACGCTTTTTGCATTAATAGTTTTGAACGCCTTCGCATCAGATTGTCCACTCGCATTTCGCCTTCCAAGTCTTTGTTTAGTTAAGGCCTGTGCAGCTGGTAAAAAATATACGATTTTTACAATATACCTGATTCATAATGGGAGCTGGTTGTTGCAAAAGCTACCACCTGCAGCTACAGCATGGTCCTCGAAAGTGCGCGGTTAGCATGAGCCGCGATGGCTTTCGAACACCTCAATTTCATGCTTTGATGATGGAAGGATGTATGTTCACGTCTTGAGTTAAAAATCAAGTAAAATCCTCCCTAGATTAGTGCGAACTGTTTTTTGCACCTTGAGAGAAACATGTGCTCTCTTCTCATGCACACTTTGCTGTCATGAATTATTACGTGTCGATGGAAATTTTGATCCACATTGAAAAGCGCATATAAGAATTAAGCGACACCTAATGGTAGCGTGCTTGCGAAGCAGGCGCAAACGCTGTGCTGTACGCAGGGGAAGTTGTCTGGGTGTTTGAAAATTTCTGTTCCGGGTAATCCAGAAAAGCATTTGGCAGTGTAACCTCAAAAAGGCATCTGGCTCCTTTCGTAGATTCAAGAGTGACACAACTACACGTCTTTTTACAAGGGCATGCGGTGATTAAATCTGTGATCAAATCTTCTCATCTACTCGCACTCGCCGAATCGACTTTTCATGCTTTTTATTTGATGAACGTTTGCAAATACTTTCCAGGTATTTGAGAACCGAATGCTACTTGTTTGATTGAAATATTTAATGTGGAGTCTACTTAGAAAGTAGTTCAGATCTGATTATTTTTTGCAATATAGTGATGATATATTTGAGGCGAAAAATAAAAAATGTTGAGATTCTCCTAAAGCAACGAGAAATGGTTTCTTCTTGTTGTGTGCTGATTGCTGCAGTTGATCGCTTACGCAATAGAAGCACTCCGTCATTAACACTTCATCTTCCACAGACATTACGCTACAAGCCAAAACTCTTCCCAAAACGCTCGGCTGTTATGAATTCATGTTATCATGTTGTCTACTAGTTACAATGTTACAAGCCTTGGTCTTCTGGGTCACACAAAAATCTGTTTCACCTGCGACGCCTACAGAACGAACAAGTTGTAAAGCACCCCAAAGGCTGGCAGGAACGAACACTTTGGCACACACAAACATTTATGATCGACCTTCAAATAGTTGCTTTCGGCGCACAATGTGAAGCAGCGGTAATCATGACAGTTGCTCACGAGACCAGAGCGCCATTGTTGTTGGCGTCCGTTTTCTAGAAATGTTTTGCGCCCTTTCCTCAAAAATTCCCATTTCTGATCCAGATCCTCACATCCGGAGCTCTGTTCAGTACACGTCGTAGCTTTCACCGTTTTTCATCATGCAAACGCCGATTGCATCCGCTGGAATCGAGCTCGAGCGGATTTATTTCTCTGAATTAGCATTCCTCTCACTTATTTCCTGTTGCGCCAAAATCCAGGTGTTGCCGAGTCGTAGGTGATTTTATTTGGGAGCCTTACGGTGTCATAGGCTGTGCTTGCCAGATTTCACAGTGGTTAACCTTTGTGGTTCTGGAGTCGAACGTACTGAACAGGTACGTGCTTTTTTAGCTGCAGCGCCTAATTGTCGAATCTTATATACAAGGCTCACAGCCTGTTTGCTACTCTTTACTTCATGGACGAGGAAGTTGTAGGATATATAGTGATCTAGGCGAACATCTACAACCCCTGGGGCTGTAGATCAGTTGTAAGACACCTGGAAAACTCATTCATCGTCTTCGACTGATTTGATCAGATCGCATTGAGGAATACTGAAATGAGATAAAAGAAGAGCTTCCATTCCAGATAAATTCTAACCGTCTACGGTGCTAGCTCGCTGAGGTGCAGGGCGACGTTATTTGAAAAAAAAATAGTTCCATAAATTTTTACTGCAGAGACATAACTTTGTGGCTTTTTTTCTTACGTTATATACGTTATTTGCTCCAAATGTTACGTAATTTCCGGAAGTTCTCACATGCCCAGGAACTCAGGAAAGTCAAAATTTCTGGCGTTTATGTCATAGAAGCATGTTTCGCTTGCCCCACTTTGCCGTGTTCCGACCAAATATATCGCGTTTGTGGGAATGCATCATTTCAGAATCATGTTGCAAAGGACTTTTATGAATGATGGCACGTCTAAAGTTTTCAGTAGATCAACGCATTTAAAAGTTTGCAGCACGGCAGAGATCAAAGTAGCGAGAGCAAGGCGACCGATGAAAGAAGAAAGAAGCAGCCTTTCAGGAAAACACGACGATCCAACGGAGGTAGCGATGATAACCAGAATGAACAGGTTTGCACATTTTCATTTGCGCCAGTAGTGCATAAATGTCAGTCAATTTGGAGAGATAACCCAAAGCTGAACTAGTGGAAGCGAGTGATGCGGAACGTCCTTTCCGCTGTACTGGTAAGATGAGCACTGAATATTTATTTTCAGTCTGCTAATCAGCATTCAAAATAATCATGAGTTGGTGTGGGAGATGATCATATACCAATTCACTTCGAAATTTGTGCGATGATACCCGTCCCTTTTTGCTAGTTTATATTATATATTTTTCTCTGCTCCTGATTCTGCACTTTTGCATTCCCATCCAAGTTGTGTTCATTCTGCGGGATTCTCCAATGGATTTCGCGGTTATCGGTTCTACTTCGTTTGCCGATAAATCGCCTACTGGTCCCAGCATCTCTGCATCAACAGTTCGGCTACTGTGCGCTACTATATAGCATGAAGCTAGCATGCTGGAATGATAAAAGCTTCGGCTGCTTTGCATGAAGTGGTCAAGTAAATGCGTGAAAACCAGATGACGAACACAGCTACACACAAACATCTCTTGTTGACCCTCGACCAGGCTGTTGCTTTTCGCATCCATGTGACACGGTGGTGGCTTGCGAGATTAGAACTGCGTTTGCCATCAACGCCCGTTTTTCATAAGCCACCGCGCTCATTTCCCCAAAGTAATGTGTATTCTGTCTGAGTGAATCAAATGGTCTAATTTACATTCAGCTTTCTGATAATGTTAGTGGCATGTAGCAGAAATATGCGTTAAGACAGCTTCCATATCGCCGTTCTTCGCTAGCGTTAGTTTTCAGTCCAATTTGTTGTCCACGAAAGAACATATAAAGGGCCTTTTGCGTTCCTACTTTCTGGAAAAACGGACTTTAATTCATCACGATGGCCCAAAAAATAAGTGCAGGACAACCACGGTACACAGACTAGCATTTACCAACCACGCAAACCATGATTTGATCAACTCCATGTCTTGTTCATTCGGTCAAATGAAATGCTTTACGAAAAAGTGTAGTTCACCATTGCTGTTACCGTTACTACGTATGGAACTATAGCAAGCGTTTAAACATAAATGACTTTAAGAGGAGGTCCGTCATCATAAAGTGTTGGTCAGCGTGCCGAGTGTATTCAATGTGTTCTAAGGTATTGAATTCAGTTGTGGGGAAGATTGTTAAAGTCGCAGGATCTAGCAGAACGTGACGAGTGAGTACACGATGACTGAAAATTGGTCACGATGAAAGCAGTGAGCAGCACTGCGACCGTACTCAAATGAAAAGTGGTCATTCTCCTGAGAGCTGATCAAATTACCACATTTGGCTTGAGCGGAGTTAATATGTTTATATACTCTCTCTATTTTTTGCTGTTACTCTGACCAATTTCTCATTACCTTAAATATTTTTTGGCCGTTTTTTTCTTTGAAGTTCCGCCCGGATTAAGCTGACCAAAATCTTTGGGTGATGCTGACCAAATTTGTACGATTGCTACGGCTTATGACATTTATTTTGCAATTAGCACCTCAGCCCTTCCGCATAATATGCTTTCAGCTGGCCACAAGCGTATTGCGCAAACGTGAGAAAATCAGTGTCGCAAAGGAAAAACGTGCCGCCAAAACAATAGCTGTAATAATATTCGTGTTCTCATTCTGCTGGCTTCCATTTTTCTGCTCCTATGTTATTCTTCCTTTCTGCTCGTCGTGCAGTCTACATCCGAAGGCAAGTTTGTGGCTGTTTGTGAACGTCCATTTCCACAGACACCAATTAGCGTCTCGAGATGGACGCTTCGAATGAAGACGATGTTTTCGGCACATGGCTTTGTCTTGTTCAGGAAGTCTGAGAAAATAAAGGAAAGGATCTGTCGATCGAAATTCTTTTGCTTTTGTTCCAAACCGAGCGAAATCTGTCCCTCACAAGAATTGCCAGAGCATACAGCTTTTGCCGAACATTTGATTTGAGCGAGAATCAATTCCAAGCAGAAGTATCGAAACCGGATATGATGATATGATGATATGAGTGAGTGGTGTGAAAGATGGTATGGATGAAGACTGATATCAACCGAATTATTTGATAGTGGAAAAGACCCTACTGATGAAAATTTTATTGTCCTTACTGTACCCTCAAATTATACTTTTATAGAAAAGAAAAGAGCACAATTCGGGGGATCCTGCGCTATGTATTAGCATCGGTCAGCCCCAGATAGTCAGCGATTTAAATCGGGATTTCTAAAATTTCCTTGCATAGCTGCCCGTAATTTTCTTAACTTGTTGTATGCATCTGCGGATCATTTCGTAAATAGTATTGTTTGCATCATGAAGCATTTACCATATGTTTTTGTACCATACTCTCCTATCCCTCCAATTGCGCACTTCTTTTCTCGGACTTCTTTCCTCCACCTTTTAGGCCTCTTCTGCTTTATGGCTCGTAATGATTACATTAGTGAATGCATAAGTGATAAAAGGTTGCTGCTCTAACACAACTCACATAAATGTGCTTTATGAGCATTTAGCTGTGAAAAAATTTGGGCCGCACGTCCTGTAAGAGAAGCTGGCAAACGGTCTGGCTAGGTGTTGCATGAAACAATTGTGTCTTTTTCCTCTGGTTGATTTAGATGACAGTTGGTTTCATTAGGCTCACCATCACTTGAAACATCCATCTGTGGCCGATGGGAATAATTTTTGATTTGCTATTATGTCAGAACGTCGCCTGGCTAGACTTTAAACAAAGTCGTGGGTAACGTGTGTGCCGTTCTTATGGATGGAATCTGCTGTTGCAACGAGTGGATACAGTTTAAAAAGAATTGTAGCCTTCCTCTGAATGCCTGCTTATTAAAAATGATAGGGAGAAGGGAGGATATAGAGCCCGTAGTTGAACGGCTTTTTCGAGTCGTGTGCTGCAGCTCTATCTTAACTAGAAGTCAGTCTTAGCGCCACATTATGACGAAAGAGACTGTTTAGAAGCTACGATTATGCTCCAAGACCAAGAAAAATTAGAGGAGCTGCGAACCAGAAAAAGGATCCCTGAGCTTCATCCTTTGTCATATTGTTGCTTTCGTAGGGGGTGGAGGGAGGGGGAATGGG
>JPKZ01003206.1:19557-73407 GCA_000803305.1 Toxocara canis
TCAAACTCCCACTTTTTATCGTTACCGCCCGTACAATATTTTCAGTGATTTCCAAGTTAATTTCGCTGCCTACAATGCTGCAGTCTGGCAGAAAAACCGTTACTTCTACTAAAATGCCGAGTGCAGTCCCCTAAGATCAAATAATTTAAATTTTTGAACTTGTTGATAGCAAATCAAGTGTTTCACAAAGCCAAAATCTAAATGACTGCGTGTCATTCAGTGGAGCTTGTCGCAAATGCACCATCACCACATTAGTCCATATTTGTTCATATATGTCACGGTTTTTATGTGTCGCTTTATATCGTCTGTTTATGGCTTTTAAAGTATTGTAGCTTGTATCATGTGAAAAAGCATGAGATCACTCGCACTTTATCTTGATTCACAAGGAACTCTTAGCATCTTTTTTCTTCAACCTACCTTTTTAACCCAGCGAATAAGTCTGACAGCGGTTTGATGGACTGAACTTTTTTTCTGAATCTTAGCAGACACTTAACACTCGTCCTATTGCATTCGGTTAGCACACGTATCGTGTTTTGCAATTAGAAATTCGCATTTTGAATTTCATTTCGGGATTTTTGCAATTCGAATACAAAGGACGACCAAGGGAAACCCACATATTTTGGATGTGACTTGCCTCCAAGAAAATAAGCATATGCAACTCAAATATTCTGTCGGGGCCTTCCGTGAACCAGCTGTTTATATCGACGTTGTGAAAGCATCGAGCGTGCATATGGGATAGCAATCTAGAGCGATCTGCATTGCGGTTGAAAGTCGTTTTTTTATTGTTACCGTTTAGCATGAAACACAGTCAAGGCTGATAAATGAAACGAAGTACAGCTGGGGGATAAACCTTAAAAAGCGCTGAATTCCATTGGATTTTCTTAACTTTTTCAGTGACCGCATGGAAATAACAAGGAAATTAGTGAAGTAGAAGAGATCTAGTTCTTCTCATTAACTCATTCAAATTTTTCGAGATTTTTCGCATATGAGTAGTCAACCATAGCGTACGCGGATTTTAGTAGGTAAAACGCAAACCATTACCCCAAGGGCGATCTGTGTGAGGAAGGAAAAGCAAACTGTCTATGTAATGTAATTTGCCGTTTGCACGAACAATTTTCACACATTGGGGTAGCTGCTTAGCCATCTTCTTGCCACTTTCTTCCAGTCACTGAAATTCGTCAAGAAATCGCTTGAAATTTGGGCGTACTCATAGCCTTTCCTCTCTGGTTATTTTGCTTGTATTCATTTTCTGTTTCTCTTCAGACACACAAACAGCTCTTAAAAGCAAATAAAATCCATGTTTATTGTATACGAGCATCCCTTACATTTGCCACCGACAATCCAAAACAGTTTTGAGATAGCTGCTGGAGTATACTGGAATCACAGTGAGTTCCGGTTGAACCTGTGAGATGTATGGACTACGGCAAGCGAAAAGTTTGCAAAATCCAGACGGTTGCAGTTGGAAGTGAGAAATACATATCTGCGGTTTATGAAACATTGACGAATTCATATGCTACAGTTATGTGGAATATGGAAATGTATGTGGAATATGTTACGTGTGCGGAACATCCTTAAAATTCAGACGCCACAGTTGCAAGCGTGAACCACCTGTTTGCGACCGAGCATAAAACCCAGACGCTGCGGTCTAAAGTGAGAAATATATGTTTACCATATCTGAACGATTTGTAAAGTTCAGAGGCTGCAGTTCGCGATTTGAAGTACATACGTGTTTACGGTTTGTGGAACAGTTCGAAATTCCACGCTGTTGCACTTATCGCGTCAAGTGCAAACTCAAAACCAAAGAAACGAAGATCGGAGCAATGCGAGCGCTGGAAACTTGCAGCAGATGTCCGCAGCTCCATTCACAGATATAGACTGTGAATGGAGCACAGATATAGACTTTTTGTGCCTTTGAACGTATTCACGTTCAAAGGCACAAAAAAGAGAAAATGAACGCTATCGGAATGGACGATCATCCCCTGTGATACACATCGTATACGTGCATGCGATGTTTGGTATGTATCAGTTGTATGTATCAGAGTGTGTTTTGCTGCATTAGCTTGGCCGTCGTTTGTGGTTTCGTTCTCCCTTAGCCGTCGTTTCGACTTCGTTTTCCCATAACCCATTGCTTTCTGCTTCGCTCTCCTCTAGCCATCGTTTTCGACTTCGCCCCTTCTTACCCGACCGATTTTGATACGACTAAATCGGAAGATCGCGAACATCACCTCACCCCCCTTCTGAACTAAAACGACGAGAGACTTCTACACACCCCAGATCCCCTCGATGATGCACAGAAACCGCATTTTCGCCCAAGTTTTTCCTCGCGGTAGCCATATCTGCTTGAACTTACACAGCGCGAGCTTGGGTTGGCATGCAGTGCTCAGGGAGATCGCTGTGAGCGCAACAAAATAGAAAATTTGCACCACTTCCACATCGTCAGAAAGAAAATACCCTCAGCGTGCAAGTCAGTAACAACAACATAGAGTGCCTGTACAAGCACACCGATGGGAGTAGCATAAATGGCGACAATTACGACCGATGGAGCTACGCAAGCACTCCCATTCAATCCAGGTCAGTCTTCGAAACAGTCACACACATTTCAAGTCTCGTTCAGGAAAACGACAAACCATTACAGCGTTGCAAACGAAGTACGTTGCGCGTTAGTAGTTTATTGTGTAAATGTGAGGTCCCTATGTTCTGAAAAGTTCACTGAACTCGAATTCGTAATACGCAAATAACTGGTTCTGTTCAGTATATCCGAATCCTGGTTTCATTTGAGTACATCTCTCATCTATTCCAGATAGAAGGCTGCGACATAATTGACACGTATAGAAAGACAGACAGCACGGGCACTCATGGAGGCGAATTAGCTGCATGGGTACTTGGAAACATTAAATTCAGACGGCTTAACTATGATGTTATTGCAGCTGGCTCCGCTTCTGAACAACTAGTTATCAATATCGAATCATTTGTGCTAGCTTCCTTTTACAATTCTGATATTCCAAACAGTTCTGTCGCACTCATCCATTGAGTGCAAATACACAAAGATCCTATTCACAGCTACACATTGCACATGTTCACAGTTGCAGCCGAAGATATACACAAATACCCCATTCACAGCTACACATGGCACAGTTCAAAGTTGCAGCCAAAGATATATACAAATACCCCATTCACGGCTACATAAGGCACATGTCCAAAGCTGGAGCCGAAGATGTAAACAAACCCCAACACATGGAATTCCTACAAATCGCTGTCACTCACCTTCAAAGGACCGACAGATGATCCGCCCCTCGTTCAAAGGACCGACCGACATCCGCCCTTGTGATAAACAATCCCTGTATATATAAGCGCACTGTATATAAGCAAGTGATGTTGGGCATAAACGACTTGTTATTCCGAGCTAGCTGTTTGCAGCACTTACTCCAGTTCTGTCGCTCCCAGCTTACTCTGCATCTACACTCCCATTCCCAACGTTTCTATATTCGCTGAGCTAAGGAGCTCTACAACATGTGAGGGGCGAATCATCGGTTGGTCCTTTGAAGGTGAGTGACAGCGATTTGTAGGAATTCCATGTGTTGGGGTTTGTTTACATCTTCGGCTCCAGCTTTGGACATGTGCCTTATGTAGCCGTGAATGGGGTATTTGTGTATATCTTCGGCTGCAACTGTGAACATGTGCAATGTGTAGCTGTGAATAGGATCTTTGTGTATTTGCACTCAATGGATGAGTGCGACAAGTTCCGAACTGAAAGATCACTGGGATCGGGTTCTGTTTGCTGGATGCTCCTCGGCCGTTACACCACACTTTATTAGAAATATCAGTGGCGATGTTCAGAACGGCCAACTGAAACAATTCCTTTCTTCCCGAAGTTTGCTCAGCTGCCAAACTCTACCTATGCGACGCGACGTCTGTGACTCATTTTCTCATGCCGATATCACCAGTGGTGCTACGCACAGCTAGCGCTGTGATGGTCACCTCGCTATTTTATTGCGAACTCGGCGACCTTACTGATGTCAAAAAACGTATCATCGGGGAGGCATTCATCTCCCGGGACCTTCGTGACTTCAATTTCCAAAGTTTCAGTCAAGAATTACGACTTATCGACTGCACAGAACTTAGCACAAGAATCCAACGCGATGATGCAAACGCAGCGAGTGAAATTTTCTCCGCGAAAGTGCTAAAAGTGTATAATTCCGTTGCTTCTACTATAATGAAGAGTGGATGGAAACATAAAAAACTTCCGTCAGTAACGTAGATCGGAGAAACAAATAAACTGCTGAAGTTAACATGCCGCTTCGCAAAAAGCGAGCAGATTAGGAATGACTTTCACGTGGTCCATAATTTATCACAAGGTTATTAAGACAATATCGGATGAAAAATTATAAACGTATCACTTTCCAAATAGAAACGGAACCAGAGCTACATAGCTAATGGTTGAGGTTAAATGAGCCAATGGTTAAATGTACTTGGCCGTAATAGGAAAAACAACTGACACGATGGTTTTCTTCTGAAATTCTGGATGTTCGCTTCTTTACTTCTAAACCTTGGTCAGTAGTTGACTGACCATCATGCTCTGACTTCCACAAGAATATCGAAATACATCCATAAAAACATCGAAACAGTTGAGCCAAAGCCGCTGAGCTCCGATCATATTTATAAAACCATCACGCATTTAAACCTGAAGAAACTTAACTCTAGAACCAAGTTAACTGAATAATTGTCGCAGGTATTATCTCGAGAATCTGAAAAATGGAAAAATCATAGCAGTTTACAAAGGTGCAGTTGATAAAACAGGTCGATCCAGTTGCAGGCTGATAATACTTTTGTCCTGTTTGTCAAACTTCTTCGAGTTATGCATTTATGACCTGCTATCCCATGCTCTCAATGACAAGCTGCGTGATTTTCAACATGGTTTTCATCTTAATCATTTAGTGATCACAGCTCACTTCGAGATCAGCAGTTTCATTTGCAACGCTTTAGACAATATAATTGTCGCTCTGTTTTGAACAAGCTTCCGGTGTTAGAATCTCTTCAGCGCTTTGATGCTCCAGACATTATAGGCCTTTGCGAAACATGGCTATCAGATAAAATACCCGATTCACTGTTATCACTGATCTCTAAATATACTGCTCTTCGTTCGGACAGGTCTTGCAGTATGAAAGGGGGTGGTGTCGCCATCCTGGCGAAAAGGCATCTTTCATTTGAAGGAACTGAAACGTTGGCGCTGAACTCCGGATGTGAGCTTGTGAGTGCTGATTTTTCGTGTGCAAATGCTTATCATTTTCGCTTTATAGTGGCATATCGGAGACCAGAATGAAGTGTTCAGGAAACTAGGGAATTTTTCGACTGCTTAACTAACTGGTGCTGCGTTGTCCATACCACAATCGTTGTTGGTGACTTCAACATCCCACTTTCCCGAACTAGGAGCTATAATGTGGATATGTTGACCGACTTTCTTGCAGAATGTGGTCTTGTTAGCCTGATTGATGAGCCTACCCGCGAAAACAGCTTGCTGGACTTGTTACTCAGCACAGAGCTGCTTTAATAAGCAATCCTCGTGTAACTCCGAACTTTGGAACGAGTGATCACTGTGGTATTAGCTTTGAAGTTACTGGGTCCTCTCGATCAGTTGTAGCCTCCATCGTAACTACAGTCATTGCGATTGGGCACAGATCAATGATTACTTGTTGGGATACGACTGGGATTTTGAGTTTGGTTCATGTTGCAGCTTAGAAGATATGTATGCTGTATTTTTAGACTTGTTGAATCGTGTTATTGATAGATTTGTCCCTCTACGGAAAAATAAGGCGCTTACTGCCCGAATGCCTTCTTATCTTCAGCGAATAGCTTCGAAGCGATATTTCCTGTGGAAGGATAGGCGAAAAGCGCATAAAATGACCGCATTTCTAAAATGCTCCAAAGATTACCGCAAGGCATGCAAAAAGTTGGCAAGGAATCGTGAAAAACGCCTTATTTTTTCTAAAAACCGTGAGGCGTTCTTTAAATACATGAACAACAAAATCAGGTCACGTTACTGCATTGGATCCATCACTACTGACGACGGTCATCACCTGTCTGATGATTATGCAAAGTCGGAACAATTCGCCTCATTCTTCGAGCAGGTTTTTAAAACAGCTAACGGCATTCTTCCGTACTTCCACGTGAATATGCGGCATCATCTGGGTGCCATCAGCATAGATTCAGACATAGTCAGAGAGGCTATTTCTGAGCTTAGTGATAAGGTATCACTAACACCAGAGGGTATACCTTCGCGATTATCAAGAAAACTGCGACAGGCCTTTGTTACCCCTTATGTATTCTATTCAAACATAGTATTGCACTGGGCATCGTTCCGAATGCTTGGAAAACTGCAATAGTAATACCGTTACCGAAAAAGCCCCCCCTAAACCGTGTTTCTAACTACCGTCCCATTAGTCTTACCTCATCATTTTGCAAGGTGCTTGAAATTGTTCTAAGAAAATCAATACTGAGTCACCTTAGTCTCTCTAACATTATCAGCGATGGCCAGCATGATTTTCTGAAAGGAAAATCTACGCTCACGCAGCTGTTAACATCCTGCTGCGACTGGTATGCTGGTCTCAATAACGGTTTCCAAACAGATGTGGTCTATATTGACTTCGCCAAGGCGTTTGACTCGGTGACCCATCCAAAGCTACTGCTGAAGTTGAAGGCCTATGGAATAGGTGGCAGTGTCCTAACTTGGTTAAAAAACTTTTTATGTGGACGCAGTTTTAGAGTGAAAGTCGGGAATGCCTTGTCCTCTTCTCATTTTGTGCTCAGTGGGGTGCCTCAAGGTAGCATTCTAGGGCCTCTATTATTTTTGCTTTATGTCAATGATCTTCCAAAGAGCTTGCTAAGTTGCTGTAAGCTCTATGCTGATGATGTGAAGATATACAGACCTATTACAGATCCCCAGTTCGATTACAATGTGCTACGTCAGGACATGATTTCACTGGAACAGTGGTCACAGCTATTGCAACTTGATATATCCCCTGAGAAATGTTTTGTCCTGCATTTAAATTTCTCGACTGAATGCCCTCTACATTCGTTATTATGGCTGGTAATTTGTCTTGTTTTAAGCGACGCTTGGAGCAGTGTGATCTAACGACAATACCTGCTGCTTGCTGGCTGTAATTTATTATCGAATGTTATTATGCATTCCTACATGTCCATTGCTTATGATCTCTTGTTTTTTTTTTTTACTCTCATCAATGTATGTTGGTATTTAAACGCATGGTTAATTACAGTGTTCATACTTAGGAATTTTCGCGTATACTTTCTTTCTGCATGCGTTGTTACATGCTTTCTTTATTGTAAATAAAGATTCTCTCTCACAAACAGAAAATTGCTTGCATAGTATATCTATATAACGCCAATGCTTATGATAGCGCTAACCGGTAGCTGCTTTTAGAATAGTTTCTCAGCGAACTCAACTCCAACCTGCGCTGAAGCAACTGCTCTAAAACGTTCTTTTCATGAACGTCACGTAGCAACATTCGCCAATGGTGTCCTCTCCAAATTTGAGTTGTTGAAATTGGTATTAGACCAAGTGGGGTCATTCCACCACTTCGGTTCGTTTTTTCCCTTTTTGGTTTCAAAACGCTTAATCTAACTATTTGAAAAATTCGCGTGTTACATTTGGAAATGTGAAATATATGTTCACAGATGGTGAAATATTTGTTGAAGTACCACGATACACAACAGGGATCTGTAGAGAGTGGGCGGGAAATTGTCGTACTATTGTGTCGAAGTACGCTGAACCAACTTATTTGTACGCGCAAGCAATTTGACCCACTCGCTTTCGTTTTCGGCTGAAGTCGAGAATATCGAATCATACGGTATCAGAACTTTGACACATCGTTTACATCGCATGCGAAAAAATGCAAGTTTCCACGCCTTTATAAAAGTCGAAACAGTTTCTGAATTTGAAATTTTCGCATTTTTCACCATTTGGTGAAGGCATCCATCTTCAAAGCCGCGTAATTTTAAATCACATACCGTACCACCTCGAATACCGTCGCTGAAGACGCAAAAGTTTGCGGCTTCTTAGCAGGCTTCTTAGAGCGGTTTTTACTGGTGAAGAGAGCGTGGCTCTTTTTTTTTAGCAGTTGTCGAGATTTGATCCGGTTCACGTTATCAGCTGGTTGATGACGTTTCTGCCGAGTGTTGCGTGATTCTGAACTCGGCTGGGTTCTATCTCCTCCACTCATGTTGTGTTGGGGGAGGAAGGTGGGTGGAGGAGAAGGGAGTACAGAGAAGCAAGAAAGGAAGGGGAGGAGACGGAGACCATTTTCACCTCCTTCTCTAAGAGCTGTTCCTTTCCTTTAAAAAAACTTAGAGCCCTCGCTTTTCCCCGTTACCCGTTGCTCCTCCTCTCCAACTGCTGTTCACTCATTTAAAAATTTGGAAGCGTTATACGTTAAGTATTTCAGAAGTACTTCATAACTCTCTACCACCTCGGGTGGACAGCAACTGCAGGTGCTACAAGCGTTCAGGTGATGCTCTATTTTGCTTTCATATGTTTTTGTGACCAACAGTGGAATTTCAGATTTTGGAGGATGACAAGGCGCGGGCCTTTTCCCTTTGCAACGCAGACATAAGAGCAAGTTTTAGCATCCCACTCCACCCCGCTCTCCTTTCCTATCAACCATCTTTGTTTCCTCTAAGCGTTTTCATGTTTTTTTCTTTTAGAGAGGGACGCTTTATTCGAGAGATAGGGGAGCTATGTCGAAAGATGGCTGCTGTAAATTCCGAAGCTATTTCGAGCGGCGTTATTTGGGCAAGAGGAGGAGGGTATGATATTGACAGAAGGGGCTTCCTTCGATGTGATGCGAATGATGAAAACGCAATATTTTTCACCTGGATTACCTGGTCCCGCTATCAGCAACATACTATCACAACGGGTGAAGTCGTCCAACTTTCCGTTTCCATCTCTCTCTGTTCGCGGCAAGCCGCTGCCATAGAGGTCCTTCCACTTTCCGTATCTCGTCAGCCCATCTCATTGGAGGTCGTTCTGGTGGTCGCTTGATATCACGCTGATACCATTGGTATATTCCCTTTGTCCATCTGTTGTCGCGTATGCGGGCTACATGTCCTGCCCATCGAAGTTTGTTCCTCCAGCATTCCTCATTGACATCAGCTACTTTTGTTTCGTTGCGTATTTTATCGTTGGTTATGTGGTCCCTTAGTGAGATACGCAACATCCTTCTTTCCATGGCTCTTTCCGCCACTGCTAAACGTTCCTTTTCGCTTTTTATAAGAGACTACGTTTCACTTCCGTATGTCATTGTTTTGACGACGATTGTATTAAAAATTTTAGTTCGCATATCTGGATCGAGTTTGGCTGTCAAAACTTCTTTCACGTCTGCGAAACACTTCCAACCAGCTCTTATTCTTCTGGAAATCTCTCCACTCATATCGTGGCGCATGTTTATTTCTTGGCGAAGATAGATGAAGTGATCCACTTCCTCAATGAGTCCTTGTCATAGTTTTATTTGTGGACCATTTTACGGATTGCTGCGCATGTATTTCGTCTTCTGTGGATTCATTGTTAATCCAACTTTCTTGCTTTCATTCTCAAGTTCTCGCAGCATTTGTGTCAGTTCGGTGTCATCTGCGAATCTAAGGTAGTTTAATTTTTCGCCATCGATAATGATTCCACCTTTCCATTTGATCTTACTCATCACCATTTCCAAGCAGGCCGTAAATAATTTTGGCGAAATGGTGTCACCTTGCTTTACTTCTCTTCTCAGAGGTATCCTGACTGCTCTGTCAAGTAACGTTATTTCCGTGCTGCATCCAGAGTTTGCTTACTTCAGCAGATTAACATATTCCGAACTGATTCCTCGATCGACTAAAGCTTGGAGCACCGCATTGATTTCTACACTACCAAAAGCGTTCTCGTAGTCCACAAACGCCATGCATAACGGCAGTTTATATTCATTGCATTTTTCTAATATTTGATTTATCGTAAATAAATGGTCTACAACACTAAAGTTTCTTCTGAATCCTGCTTGTTCTTTCGGCTGCTGTTCGTCTAGTTGAAAGGCTTGTAGACCTGTGATAATAGGCTTATGGGGCGTTAATTATGTAGTGATTCTTTGTCGCCCTTTTTGTGAAGCAGGATTGTCTTTGATTCCTTCCATTTTGCCGGTATCTTCTGCATTACCAAATAGCGGGTGAATCTGCGAGCTAGCTCCTTGAATATCTTGTATCCTCCACTCTTTAGTACTTTTATTGTTAGGTCGTCTTTGCCTGGAGCTTTATCGACCTCCATCTGTGATGCGGCCCACCTAACTTCACTGATCAGGACTGGCAGAACTTCTTGAGATGGTGCTGGAATGTGAGGTTCTGGAACGGTAACTTTAGAAGCAAAGAGATCTGTGTATAACTCTTTGCATATATCCTCCATTCCTTTTCTGCTCTTAACTGGTTCACCATCCTTGTTCCTTAGCGCTGACAGCTGCGATTTTTAAAGTATTAGCTGTCGTTTGCACTTTTTCAAACTCGTCTTCTGTTCTGCTGCTTGTAGAAGGCGTTGTTTGCGATAACTCTTGAGAGTTGCCGTAACTTTGCTCTTATAAGTTTTCAGAGCGTGCAGTATTCGAGGTTAGTTCTCTTCTTATCATTAACTTTCTCATCTCCATAAGCTTCTTCGTTTCGTTGGAGATTCTGCATGACTTTTTGTTCAATTGCCTTCTTTCAGCCTCTGATACACAGTCCTGTATGGTTTTTATGAACTGATGGTAGTCTTGATCGCAATATAACGCATAATCAAAAACGCAATATACGTCCCCGCATATACAAATATCCCGAATTCTGATTGCGCCGTCTCATTATCAAGATGATGTTGGAGTTCGCTAGTCGTGGTAAATTGAAAACGTAAAGTATGAGTTGTATGGTTTATTCATACAGCATGCATCTTACGCGAATACCTACACGCTTGTGACGCGCTTAGGGTATACTTTACCTACCCAAGTTCGACGTGCATGCTTTACTTACCCAAGCCCTAGGCATTGCGAGCCAATGGCTTCGAAGACGAGTGCGCACATGGGAGCTCAGATCAAGAAGCTAATGCCAATTAAAGTGGAAGAAATGCTTGACACGATAACTGAGGCGATTGAAGAGGCGGATCTGGCGACAGAATTTGTCGAGGAGATTCTAAAAGCAGCTCTCGATGGCCCGACGAGTGCAACCGTGTCGATCATCACCATCCAGTTGGAGCCTGGCAGCGAGAAACGATGTCGCACATTGGTTTTCGTTGATGTGGAAAAGACGACATGTGGCACGTTAGGAACACAATGCTTCCGACACAGCGATAGTAAAAGCGATTCTCAGTGAAGTCCGCGTTGGCCAGTCCGACGAAATCTTTCAAATGAACAGTCATCAGTCGTTCCATTAAAGTCGTTTTAAGGTTTTTGGGGTGATGCATATTGTTCAAGAGTCCAGTAGCGTACATATACGTATCTCGTGCCCTCTAAATTTGTTGGACGAATTCTGTGCAAGGAGAAAGGAAGACATTGTAAGGTAGTGCTCAGTGGAACTATCGTTAAGCGTTGTGACTGCGATCATGAGCAACCGCTGAGAAGGGGGGATTCGAAGGAAGAGGTCTGAAAGGCAGAGAGACACATCGTCGCCTCTTGTCTTCTATCAAGCGGTTTGATGTCGGGAAAATTTCTGCGAAACTTCTCATGTGAACTCTAAGTTGTCTATATTTCAATAATACAGTTCTTCAGGACACCGTAATTTCGGAAAGTCGGCTTACGAATGAGTTTTCAGATTCAGTTCTTTCATTCCTTTCTGCCTTTAACGTTTTTAGTTGTGATCGCTATAGTGTGAAACAGCATTATGGTGGTGTAGTGATTCTGGTACCTAAGCATATAAACAGTATTCAGTCTAAAAGGAAGCCACTTTCCTCTGGTTACGAGGTATTATTTGTTGATTTTGTTGACAGCATTGAATCGTTTATCGTTTCCAGGAGTGCATGGTCACTGAAACGAAAGAGCTTCCTGAATCGCTTGCTCGCATTTGCTGCATGGATCATCCTTCTGTTATGGTGATGCACACTTGACAAGTTTTCTTGAACCGCTCCTTGAAGAATGCAGGTTGGTAAGCCTAAGCGGAGATGCGACCCGCGGGGGAAAACATGCTTGATCTCTTGCCCGAACATGAATTCGTACGCGTAAACGAGGCGATGGTTTAGGAAATTTTTTCAACCAGCGACGATACTAGCACCCGTTTTGGAATTAACGCGCAAGCTTTGGCTTTCTTACGACTTACATATCGCAGCTTCCGAAAAAATGATTGGCCGCAAATCTGATTAGGACAGCAATGCTGACGGCGCGGAACTGGAATGCTCCCCCCTCTGATTGTCCGAACATCGACATCACGTACGCTCACTAGGTTTATTAATTACTCTTTTGGAATAAGTTATTGAAGTGTGCGTTCCGCTCATCAAATCGAAATCCACTCTTACATTTATACCCGACAGCCGAGTCTCTACAACGTATCTTATCAAAAAAAAAAATCTCTTGTAGCTTGAGCGCAACAAACCGAGTGTTCAAGAAGTTTGTCTGAAATGCGCCCAGCAGCTGCACACTGTGTGCGAAAAGCTTGCAAAAAAATGAGGACAAGTATGTTGTTTTTCCTGGTATCGCCTATTCATTTTACAGGTACGTAAACGTGTAAAGAGCAGATCGAACGTTGGGCAGAACAACAGCGTCCTGAGAGACATTAACCTGGGTATGGTGAGCGAAAACTCGATCATGTGTAAAATGCATTCTTCTTCCATGTCTTCAGGCAGGATGATGGATTCATTTGTGCGTTTCCAACCAGGAGCAGTGATCGACTACTCGCATCGACGTTAGCATTCAATCAGTTTTGAAGACTTATAGGCACACTAACTAGCAAGATCTCTCTATTTCCAGATGATGTTCCCTCCTACTTCATTAAACACTCAGCAGCAACAACTTCCGTCCTTCCCGCTGCTTAATCCCATCGTCTAGGAAAACCTCCATTATCCAGCCTTTACTGAAAAAACAAACCTTCACTCGGCATGTGTGGAAAATTACCGACAGATAAGCCTGACATCTCCCATATGTAAAGTTGTGGAAATCGTAGCGAAGGATGGCGTGCTGCATCATCTGTTGGCGAATGGACTAATTGATCCAGTACACAGTGCATAAGAAACTAATGTACGAACTCGGAGCCTAAATCATATCGGGATTACTACTGAAACGAGTAGACTCTTTCCTTCTTAATCGTTTCTTCTCAGTCGAGGAATCGCTGTTCTACAGTCACGAAATTATTAGCGATGCACTAAAGGAGGCGTGTTGGTACCATTACTCTTTCTCGCTTACATAAACGATTTGTCCAACAATATGTCAACTTTGTGCACTTTACTTACTGCTACTTGAAAATGTCTCGGCGCTTGATTGATCCCGTTGTTGAGTTTTATTTCCTCCAAACTGACCCTACTTTGCTCACTGAGTGGTCGCAGTTGTGGCCGTTAAAGATAATGCATGAGAAATGCCATGCATCTCACATAGACTTTCATCGCTAACCCTTTCTGAGTGTTGACAGTACTCTTCTAACGTCTGCTGATGAGACAAATCGTGATCTGGGTGTGAAAATCACTTCAAATCTTCACTAAAAACAGCGCTGTTCTGGCATCGTCGCTAAGGTTTTCGAAGTTGTACACCGCCTTTTTCGTGCAGTACGGCATACGTTTATTAAGCAGTATCGCAAAGCATATGTATTGTATTGTCACCCAGTTACAGAATACTGCACTTAAGCACGCTTACCTGACCTCAAGAACGATATACGTAAAGAATACTGAGCATGTGCAGGACCTTTTTACTCATATAACATTTCGTGTTGTTCCCCGGACCCTCTTCTCCCCATTATCAGAACAAATTAGGCCCTTTAAGCTAGAACATTTAGAATATAGCAGTGTTGATTCGACCGATTTGATGTTCTGCAGGCGTGAAAGGAATTTCCGATATTCTCCTCAACAGTATTTTCTCATTTGCTGAGGAACTCGAACTCCGAACTCATTGTTTTCAACTTGCGTGTAAAATGTTCTTAGAACAGCGTCTTTTATGGCCATTCTTTTAGAGTCGTTTGCATATGGAAAAATCTTACTGGAAACATCGCTGAAGCGCAAAATGAGTCGGTCTTTATAAACAGATTTGGTTCCTGCGATCTACGAAGTATCGTAGACTTGACTTATTTACCTAATATGTGTAAAAGCATCTTGTTTCACAAGATTCGTTACAGGCTACATACACAACAGGTATGTTTGTGCGATTTCTCAAACACACTTGTGTATGTGGGCTGCATTCACACAAAGCTCACTTTCGTTTCGTCGCTGTTACACTTATGTGTTCTTACTCGATTTAATACTCACCACAACTATACCGATCTGTTTTAACGCGCGCATTTATTCCTTCTTTTCTTTTAATGCTTTCGTCCCTTTGTGTGGTTTCCTTTGTTCTGCTGTTTCATTAAGTTAGAGACTTCCCATCCCTTCCTCTCATATGCCATCTGCATGAACATAAGGCATGCGTTTAAATCGCCCGCCCCCTCCACCACTTATTGCGGCCTCTAGTTTCATCGGCCTTCCACCATCTCATCGATCGTATCCTTTTAGTATGTTACTATCGGTTCTTTGCAGCCCAACATTTACATATGTTTTTCAACGTCCCCAGCAGCGACTTCGAGCATTTCGTATTCCAACGAATATATCGTTAATTCGGTGCTTTTCCTTCGCATTGGCAACCTCATGGGAAAGCAAATTTGACTAATTGTAAATTTTAAGATTCATAGCGTGCTAGAGGCGTTTGTGTTGTATTTGAAAAGGGTGAAGGGATTGAGAAAAATGGGGCAACAACATCAACTGCGTGCAGAAGCGACGCTCTCGTGATGCAGAGCAGCAATTGAACCTGGAACGTGCGGCTAAGCACGCGGCTAGCCCTCGAAACATCGGCTAGCTCCCTCGAAACTTTTCTCTCGCCTTTCTACTGACACCAATTGCCGGCTGTTGAACGCCTCCATTCCCTGATCCTCTTCTCCTTACGTCCAGCTCCCTGTGAACCGGGGCCACCCGTTCGGCTTTGCCGGCATTTTCATCTGTATTAGCCGATCTTCCATGCCGTTTTCATTTTCACAGGTCTATTAAGGTAGTTTTTTATGCCGGTATAGTTATCGAACATGGATTGGAGAACGAAGCAAGCAATTTTGCGACCATATCTCGTTAGAGGCATGAAGTGAAGCTATCTGCGTGTAAATTTTGACCAGGCAAAGTTTATTTTGTTGTGTTTGCAGTAGGACGCGCGCTGTGCCCATTCATAACAGAGTGCTGGAAGATATTATAAAACAAATGACACCGCGGCCGGTTGCAGCAAAACGAAATGTTCGCTTTTCGCTCTCCACTGTATCGTCTACATTTTACAAATATTTAGTTTGCCATCTCTGGATGTTTTAAAGAAGCGAACATATTTAAACGTAAGGGTCGTGGCAAATCGAAAACGTAAGATGCTCGCCATATATATATATATATATATATATATATATATATATGTATATATATATATATATGTCCGTCAGGATGTGTCCGTCAGGACTCAGCGATGACATTTGTCATGTATAATCTCTACCGCAGTATTGCCTGCAGTTTCAGTTGCTCAAAGCTGCACACCTGTACCTTCTACCCTAAATCCACCGTCATGAAATTTGATAGGTGTAGTTCGGCCATCGTATAATCCAGCATATAGATATCCATCTCAACCAGCAACCTCCTTATTCATAGTTTCACCTCACTATACAAGACTTAATCTGAGGGGGAAACCTTGGCTATTTATTGATATGGCAATAATTTGTTTCTGGAAGGTTTTGTTCTTTGTTTTTTTCGTTTTTTTAGCGAGTTATCTCATATTTGTCCTATGGGCTATGAGAAACCAATATATGTGGAGCATTAAAGGTGAAAATTTTTTAACCACGAAAAGGTAAATTTGTAGTCAAAAAGTCTTTCAGCCTATGAGCAGTACGAGTAATGGCGTTGCAAAAACAGTGGAGAAAATTCCATCTATCCAAAGAATAAAATAAGTGAATAACATGAAGTACTTGCTGATTTCCATGTTGAAATTTCTGTTCCACTGTGGTTTTGAACACAATTGACTACAACGTCTGTTCGTCTAATCAACCTTCTTAACCTTTCAGCTCATTGTTAGTGAAGACGTAAAGTAAATCTTGTCGTACAAAGTGGATAGGGCGCAGAAGGATTTAAAGGTTAAAAGAGTGTCAGCAAATTAAGCATTCAAGCATTCAATTCCGCCGCGTTTATTTTTATAAAAAATTTTAACACAACGCTCACAGTGCAAAATAAGCGTCGTATTACTAGCCCACTGATCGAGTCTTACCGCTCTTCGTTTCCTTCCTATGTTCCATAGCTAGTGCATTAGCTCTTCATGCTTCGAGGTAAACAGAAATTTTTATGGAAGACCGCAACCGCTCAAGTACATATATGTTGGTGTCATAATCTGTTCCGATTATGCCTTTATGGTATTAGTTTGCTTCAGCCATATAATCGCGCTAAGCTGTTCATTTCGCTTTTAGTTCTTTGTAGTTGGGTCATCTCATGTAAGCAAAATGGGACGTTACAAATGCACTTATCGGAACACTAGGATTTTCCTTTTCTGAACCCAAGCTCGAGAGGAACCCTTGAAAGTCTATAATGAAGCACAAGATGGTGATACCATTAGGTTCCTGAATTTATAGATTACTTCTTCCTTACGTGCATATAATTGCGGTTCCAGTAACACCTGTACATCCTTCTACAATGTTCGAAGATTTTTCCAAGTCACAATTCTTGACTAAAACTGGTTGTTCGTTAATTTTCGCTGCGTTCTAAAACGAATTTATTCCACCGAATTTAATGACAAGAATTAGGATTTTAAGCCAGAAAGCTGTCAAACCCCAAACAACATCAAAACCTGACTTTTGTACCAACGGCGTCGAACGTTTTAGGAACTTCAAATTATTTCAAATTCTAAAAGTTTTTTTCACTCCATCAAATTTTCATTAAACTTCTATCACTGAGACCCTTCTTTTCGCAAGTTCCGTTTTCATTGAATAGCGAGTGCGTTTCCGAAATTCGAGCCATCTTCGTTAATGATTAAGGGAGGAAGGAAAACAGCTGCGAAGTGCAACGATAGGACTGTTTATTGGTATCGCATAGCCGTTGCTCAATTCCGTTTCGTCTGAAGTGTTGCTAGCCGACTGAAACGCTGCTTAGTACGCGATATTATGACTTTATGGGGAAAACTTCAGACGGCCACTACGCCCAAGTAGTGGCTCTACTTCATAAATGACTGTGTTGTTCAACACGTAAGTTGCAACACGTATATTTCAAGCACCTCAAAAACCAGTTCACGTTTACTGTTTCTGTATTATTTAATTTGACTTCAAATTTACCTCTACTAACTATCGAGCTGTGAAACGCTGCAACAACAGTACTAATGAAATGCGGCTTCATAATCGAAAATGTGCCTCACCATGACAGGATGCAATCTTTGGTGAGATGCACATCGGCACCAGCAGATCGGAAAACAGCAGTGATGGTAAGACATCGTAATGATAGTAGTTTTTGCTTGGTTACTGCATTAGTTACTCCGCAGGCGTACTTCCTCTAAATCTGTCGTTCGCCGAGTTCAAATTAAAGGCCATACAAGCTTCATGAAATGGTATGCACATTCAATGATCACCAATCTAATTTACCCAAGTATTTCGCTTACGGATAACGGGGCTTACACCTTACCGACCAAAGTTCCATGCAGCTCAAATCAGCCTCCTGCAATCTAGGCCAGCTATTTTTCCCGTCTTATTCGCAGCACCGAATTGATGCTCTTTTTTCATACTCTCACACAAATGCATCATACTTACTCTTTTTCATAACACTTCATCGTTTCTGAAATAGCAATCGTTTCTTCATGCATCCATCAGCCTAAATGACAAATCGTAGGACTTTACTCAGGTGGCCTTGGCAGCAGTTGAAAGTAACTCTTTTTACTGAATGGCAGAGGAGATAAGGGTTATGGCATTCAAAAGCAGCTAAAAGATTGAATGCCTCCTTAGCATCCCATTGCTGCTGCATGAAAAAAAAAAAAACAAGTTATGAAACGATAATCGCAGGTAGAATCAAAATTCGCTCTCCGGCCCGCGGGAACCAGCGTCAATGGTTGGTTACCGGCGTGTGCCCCAGATATGCCTCAGGCTTAGTGTCTCAGGCATTATCTGATGACGAGTTGCTAACACGGCGATTAGTACCACCATTCCGTAAACAAAACAATAGTCAAACAAACCTAAGAACAACATACGCACCCTGAACACCATTACACTTCAGAACACACGCGAACAGAACATCACCCATATCCCTTCCATGAAGAAAGTGAAAGCAATCGCGTAATGTCACGTGTTGCTTAGGACTGCTGCTGACAAAAAATGGAAAATTCGCTCGAGGATCTCCGTGTCGATTACCAAAAGCAGAACTGAGATAAGCCCTGAACTCGAAGAGTGGAAGCGCACAACACAGATATCTCGTCGAACGCCAAAGGCCGAAATCGACGGAACACCGAACGTCGAATGCATTTCGGCGATCACGGCTAGACTCATCGAATGCCCTAGCGTCGACTACCTAAAATCTAACTTAGCTGAACGCGGAACTCCGAAATTTTCGGTGCAGTGCCAAACGCGACATACCTGGAAACGCTAAAAGTTCCACTTTTGCTGCATCACCGGCACCGGCTCAAAAGAGATGCGTCTCGCAGCTGTGGCGAAAAGTGAGTGCGTCTATAAAAACAGCACTTAACGCACAAATCGCCTTAAATGAATCCCCAAAATCAAATATTTCATCAAACATAACACCAGAAACGAAATAAACGATATTCTGTGCCCAGTAGGTCCGTCCACGCAAAAATAATCTCAGCACCATTTTCGCATCGTTAACGTACTCGTCGAAACCATCATGAAGAAAATATTTTTCAGAATGTTCCGAAAAGCAATCACTAAATGTTAGGCAGCGTATGGTCGAGCCGATCCGATTATCCGTATGCACTCCTGATTCGCGAAGAGAACGATCACTCTTCATCGCTTTTCGAGCAGCGCCGACTGTGAACCTATGGAGACGTGTGAACGCTGAACTTTTCAGCTGAACGCCGAATGCCGGATTTGTCTGCGTTGTGTGGTACGCTGGTAGCTGTTGGTGCTATTCACCGTACTGCGATCTGACTCTACAAATTTAGACCGAGCGTGGCGATCTGAACGACAGTTTAGGCTGGCATCGCGGGAACATTCGACCGTTCAATCAGTGATTTCTGTCGAGCGAGCATTTTTAATACATCAACGCTTGCATCCAAAATTTCGAATATGGATTGACTGCTTGATCAGATCCGTAAGGTGAAACTCTATGAAGCACGCATGTAAAGAAGAGATACTCAAATTCTCACACTAAAGTTGAAATTTCAATTCATTTTAAGCCTTACCATGCATATGACAGGCATGCGAACTGATCTACGAGCACAGAGACGGTTGGTGACTTAAACCGAATGTAAAATGCTGGGTTAAATGATAGTCCACATGCCCGTAGTCGGTCTGCATGCCGGCTCGATCGCCCGCCTATCAACTCAAATGTACGTATGCCCGTCCTGCAGACGTACCAGCCGGCGAAGTGGCATACCTTGCGACAGGCCATCATTTGAAGCGGTCAACGAACATGCAGGACAACCAGGTGGGGAAGCTGTTGCATTTGCGAGAGGTGATTGCAGCGCCAACACGTTCGCCAGCATAGAAATAGACCCTTAAAGCCTGGAATTTGCTTATTGCAAAGGAAGTCCTGAAAAACCGTTAGCGCTACAAAGTTTTCCGCTCACTCTTTGCACCTTCACAATGTCTTCAACATGCTACCCCCGAAATTCTTTTCGCCCTTCAACACGATAAGAATGCAGTTTTTGATGGTTGACCACAAGCAGATGTGCTCATTCTAACGGATGGCTTGCAGGTTATGCGATGGAAGTAAGGCGAACGGTTTTTGCTTTGGTGGTTGTTTATTGGTTGAAATGCGGCGTCTGCACGCCACCGCTCCTTTTGAACTATGACGACGATCGCTTTGAAGGAAGCGCTCTCAACGGTCCCGACGATGAGGATGACGAAGAAGTCGTTATCTTAGCGAACATTCGTTCCCTCACTTCTCACTTGCGTCGCATATTATAAACCTCGGCTGGTTAGGGAGAGCGTAGGATGGAGAGGATTCGGGCGTGCGTATTTTATTTGGTGGTTCAGTGTGATTGGCGTAAGCAGTGCTTTGATTCCCACCCATAGCAACCTAAAAAGGTGTAACTTTCGAACCCTTAACAGTTGTAAATATTGACTCGTTCCCGAAATTGCCTCACCATCTGGCCCTCCTTCCCAGTAGTTCGACTTATTAAAGCATGCCCGTTTATCTAGCAAATCTAGCAAATTCAGATTCAAATTCATAGCATTGAAAAAAATTTTCAAAGCAAATCCTCGCACCCATATACCTCTAAGGATCAGAAGACGGAAACCTTCAAGCCACTGCAACCGCAACATCACAGTCTCCCAATCAAGAAGTTGCTCACGGATTGCTTACGAAGGAAAATGAAGTATTTAATATTTTATGCATTGAGGTCAACGCTTTTAAACGCAAACAACTCAGGTTAACAGGAATGTTATAATTCGAAGTATCCTTGGATTCATTTGGAAGACGCGAGTGAAATCTGCTGTGTGAGGCAATGGCAAATATTCATGCTCAGTAAATATCACTAAACCTTCAGTCGACCTAATTCAAACGTTGGTCTGAGCGAACGGCTTGTAAAGTGTGGATGTGACCGCTAAAGTCGCGGAATATAAGAAGACGGAACCATTGGTTAAAAGAATTCGGAAAACTCTCAGAACTAAGTAATTTCCCACGGGAATATCCTCACACTCTTTGACAGTGGAAAATTTTCGTCACGGAAAGGTTTCGATTGATCATCTGGCCACTTTTTGAAATTCCACCAAATTTAGCAGCCTATCTCATACTTCCATGCGTATTTAACTCACCGGTCGCCCTCATCAACTTTTCAATGCGGTTGACCGCATTTTTAGACATATCGTCTAATTTTTGATGAATCTGATCGAACGTGAACTACAGCCGCTACTGTATTTGTGGCACAACCCTGTTTCCTGAGGATGCTAATGCCTACGTATCACTACATGATGATCATGGTAGGATTTATGCGCTAAAATTTACATTGAATGAAGATTTGGCTCAGATTGTTTCGAAAATTTTCTCCTACCATCAGATTAAAGCTCATCCATGCCGAAACTTTTTCTCATTGCGCACTAACGTGCAGTGGTTGCCGGTGGCGTTACCAGTATGAAAACGTTCGGTGGCTTTTCTATCCAACCACATCAAGTATCTCAGTCATAAAAAGAACGCTGCTTAAATCCATCTTTTTGAAGGCATCCGCGTTACCACCAGAAATTTACGACGATAAGCACTCAATGTATGTTCAACCGAAGTTCTCTACAAGCCAGTACGACGAAAATGACGTGGTTCACCATCGGATCGCAGACAGCGCGTTCACGGTAGGAACGAAGAATGGCGCAGCGTAAGGAGTACTTCTCTATGAAAAAATAAACGAATTTTAAACATCGGAAAAGATGAAAAGGCCTTCCTCCTCGATATATCGTTAAGGCGTTTATCATCATTTCGAAACATCTCAGCTCGGTAGTAGGAGGGACAAAGAGATTTGAGCCTGTTTTCAGATTTTTTAAACACGCAGACGCTATGAGAACGAATAAATCAAACCTGCATTCGTTTTCATGAATCTCATCCCGCTTTCCAAGTGCAACTGGAAAAATGGCTCTGATGAAAAATGGCATCTGAGGTAGTTGCACTGAATAACTTACCACAAGTGCGAAATTCACCACACATGAAATAATCTAATGTCACAGTCGGTATGTTTATCTGTTGGAGAGGAACAACATGAACCTAGTTATCTCAGGTGAAGAACGATTTTTTTTAAAGCTGAGTAGTTCCACTTCACATATCAAGTTTACACTCTACACTTTACAACTTTAAATTTTATCAATGAATTTGCCGAAGTTTTCATTGCCGAAATGGCAAAATTTTAATTGAATTTTGCATGCAAACTTATCGCTCGTTTGCACATATTGCCCCCATTCATGCTGTTCGTGCTCATCCGCGCAGCTGCTATCAATCATATACAAACAAGAAAAGCTTTAAAATGTTTCCATAATCGACAGAAGTGGTACTTTTCTAATATCATAATGATTATTTCAGCGGTTTCTATTTGGTGTGTTACTAGGAAATGAGCGCTTTGATTCAGTATAAATGCCGGAAGTCTTGCCAAGGTTCACGTGCAACCCCATTTTCAGTGCACCAGAACATGACGGTTTAAGTTCAACGGCGGTCTACGTGGTTATTGCTTCCCTTATCGCCTCTATAATTTTCGCTGTTATCATCCTGTATATCGCTAGAAGAAGAAGAGGCAAGTTACTAGTCACTTTCATTTTATTAACTTAATCACTGAAGAGTAAAGCCATCTCATGAACTGGTTTCTTTTACGAGTTCTTTTTGACGTCGAACAATGAAGCGGATAACGATTTTGCGAGGTGAAACGCATGAGAAGAAAAAGTGCCATGGCACACAAAAGAACTGGTTAGTTTAGCAACGTTTACCGGTTTGAGGCAGAACAGGACCGTCTCAGAAGAATCACTGATTTAGCTCAAGTTTTGATGCGAGAATCGAAAAGCGTACAATGTTTGTTGTGTACTAAATAGATGATCGAATTATGTAGATTGGGGAAACATGTCTGTGAGTATTGATTGGCCGGGAAATGAATGATGGTTTTTATTGCAGTCGCTAATCAATGTTCACAGCCAAGCGTTTGAGCAGACGTTTACTTCTATTGATTTAAAGGTGCGAAATGCTAAGTCGTTTGTATGGGTAGTTGTTGTCCACAGTTGCTTAATTTTGCCAGCACTTTAACGTTAGCTATGGCACAGAAATGCTGCTTCTGAACCAATGTGCTTAGTGCAAGTCCACGTCTGGAATGCATCACTAGTGACAGCTACTGCCGGTGAAAACGAGCGAACGTTTTGCGCTTTGAAAATTCCCTTCTCTAGCCCAACGTTCTTTTTTCCAGGCCAGCTTTTTGCGGAAAGCGCTACTCCGGAATAGCTTCTCGTCTGCCATCGTCCCCCCCTCCCCTCTATGGTTTTTCCCGGATCTACAACATCGATAGGACCGCAGTCTGAAATATCAAAATCTGTTCCCTCTAATGCTGGGTCGCGAATTAAAAATCGCTGTCGCCCTAAATTTGTCATAATTTTTGGGTTTTGCTTGCGCAAGACCGAGGAACTGGAGAAATCAACTTGCATTAATATTGCAGATACCAAGCGCGAGTACAAACGACGTGTGCCTATGAAACGACCGTGAATCTGAGATTAGATTTTGCTAAATCCACAACGCTAGGTCAGTCACACAATTTTGACTTACAAGAAACCCTCTGTTCTGTGGCTACGTAGATAAATCACAGGAGAAAAACGGTTTGTTGCTCGATTAGCAAAACATAGCGTTGTGAAAAATTACAAAAGTTCGTTAATTTGGTTGATGATATAGCAAATCGAAAACCTACGACACATGCCACGTGAACGCGGGATGCGCATATGAACTCGTAGCAGTGCTGATTAAAGAGAAGTGGCGCATTCACGGAGACATCTTTAGTAGTTTCGAGAAAGTTCTTCTTTGATCTATGCAACTGTACAGGCACATGCATAGGTACAAGTATGATGCAGTCACTATTTGAGCTTATTTGGGGCCGTAGCAACGGAAACGTACCGTATGCGCAAAATATTATGCGCTTCCTGCGATTTCGGCTTGCTACAGCTCCTGAAATCAAATTTCCAAGTCATATCCCTCCTCATAAGTCATTATGCTCACCTGTTCTTACTCCTCGTTCAGAATGTGGAAACGAGACACGTGCTCGTCTTATACATAAGCATATAAATATGTTGGCCAACATCGCGCCTGCTTCATACACGCTGTAATACGTCTTGCTTTTAAGCGACGCGCCTGACGTTTCTGGTTTTCTAAGACACCAGATTCAACTTCACTGACTTTTTAGCTTATCGGAATTCGCGAACCATCATTGTATCTTCTTTGGTTTCTTGTGGCGTATACCGGCTTCATTAATTTCATGATAGTTTTCAATGAAGTGGTGCCCTTGTCGATTTCTGATGTTTCGCTACTGTACAGTTGTGAATAATTTAGATTTGGGGAATTAATTGTGCGATTGAGAACCATTTCGTTGATCGATCATTAGGGAGCAGAGAGATGAAAAGCTTGTGTTCTTTTTTTTGTTTTGTGCGGTGAATGAGAATTGTGTTGCGAGATTGACTCATTTTCCTTTTGTGCCGTATGAAGCTAACACCCACAAAGAAATAAATAAACGGCCAATTTGGTGATCACATTTATTGATTATCGCACTGATCACTAACTACGCTGACAGCATTCACTTGGGCTGAAATCAAGTTTTTTTCTTTCATATCCAACATGATGAACTGCCCTGTCAGTTCTTTTTCTCTGCTGCGGTTTTCGCTTCGGTATGCTTGTGAAGAGTATTTCAAAATACGTGTTAAAAGTTCATTTGTTACCCTCAGAAGTATTTCGTGCACTCCTACGCTCCGCAAGGAATAATAATTTGAATGAGTCTTCACATTCGTCGTTCTCTTTGACTCCCTCAAGGATTCTGGCTCAGCCGTTCGGATGAAAAATTCCTGAAGGTGAAGAAGCCGTGAAGATTTGAGAATCAGAATTATAATTGCTTATTGTTAAGGCGATAGATATAACATTTTCACGCATATTAACTGGTAGCCAATGATACAAGCTTCTGACTGAGCCTTTAGCCAGAGGTTTTAAAACTAGCGACCCATTGATCAGATGATCAGATAACTGTTGCTAGATGATTGATTAGCTGATGTCTTGCTTACTTCACACGTATGTGTGCTTCTGAAATCTGACAAGTGGGCTGTTAGGAGAATCCTACTGTTCGTCGACTAGAAGCCCAACACCTCTAACATTTGAGTGGGTAATGCAGCTAGTGTATGTAAACAGCAATTGGGCTAGTTGTCTTTTGGAAAGTTGCTAGCGACTCAATATCTGCCAATTACCGTGTTGGCTAGGTTTAACTGCGTATCATGCGTTTCGAAGATAAAACGGTGAACACATACAGCGTTTACAGAAATTCGATGTGCAAGGAGGAAGAGATATGAATCTGTAATTCGTCGGATCTTTTGTATTGCTTCCGTTTTTGTACGTGGTGGTTACTTCCGCAAATTTCCGTTGTTTGGGAAATTTCTTGTTGCAACATTTGATTTGTAACCCCTTCGAAAACAAAGGCATTCTTAGTGAATATATGGGGGTGTTTATGTAAAACGTCCAGTTGGCCTCCATGAGATTCAACTCATCACGGTTTTCATTTATCCTTCTGATTATGTCAACTGCAAAAGTGTGGTACCATTTTTTAAGGTCTGCGGGAAAGTGTTCTGTTCGTCCGGTGACTCATCGCAGGCACTTTGCTTATTTTCCCATATCTCATCAAATTATAGAGAGTCTACAAATTGTTCAATTTAAAAGTATTAGAACTTTGTAATGTGGAATTGCTCAGGCGCATTTTTTGGACACTCAGAGACTTTCATGTTGCATCTTCGTCGAGTGTGTACCAGTTACCAGTTATCCGATTTTGCTTGAGAACAGGACGCATTAACTGAATTGTTTACTTGTGCTTTCTTTGGAAAGGGGTGCGAGGGTCAATTACCATCTTCGCAAATCCTCTAAACAGATCTCGAGGCAAGCGAACAACGATCTAGATGACGCAGAACACGCCCACTAGAAGGAAAAAATCGCCGACGACAAGTCGGCACAGGGTTTTCCAACCTTCTTAAAGAATAAAATTACCAAAAGCGCCCACAGAAGAATTTTTTTGAAGAAATTGGTGAGACTTGGCCTACCTTATCTCCTCCTTTTCCTAATTCCTCCGTCTTTCCGCTGTTCTCCTTCGGAAAAAAAGGTGTTGAATCAGCGGAACTGAAAAAAATCAAGAGCGATTGCGGTTGCGTCGTGTACGAATGAGCTATGCATTGTCATGTTAAACAGTTGATGAACCATGACTGCTGCTCATCATTCGACTCCAGTAGCGTGCGCTTTAGTGCCGCTTTCTGCTCTCGAGAAAATCGGATCAAGCAGCTCGTTATCATTTCAATGATACTGCTCTGTTCCGTTCTTCGCCTTTGCTGCCATCACACATGCATCTGTATTTCCTTTTGAAGGTTTGAGTGATGATGGCACCACTTAACTGACTCGATAATCTCAGTATTTCAGCTCCGTGCTCTGTTGCCCTCTCTCATCTCAAGCACCCTCAGTTGTTTGCATAAGGATTGATGTTTAATTCTCGGCATACTGCTTTAGTTTTGGTATGAGCGCCGTGTTGCGTCTGGTCAAAAAATGTCGAATTCTGTCCCAACGAGCATCTACTGCAACAAATTTTTTTTTGAATCATAGGAGCGCTCATCAAATCGGCAGTATGTCATGAAAACACCGTTTACAAGGAGCCCACGATTACATCACTTTAAAAGCATTCTCATAGCTGTTTATGAAAAAAAGCAGACAAAGCATTAGACACATTTCATTTCATTTGTTCCGACCCTCTTCAGACGCGCCTATGTGGGGTGGTGCAGATGCTCGAGCTAGGACGTTGCATAATGGAGTTCGTAATGAGTAGCCGATCGACATTTCAGCTTTGTTACGGCATGACGACCTAATTGGTAGATATGCGTTATTGGAAAAATGTTCGAAGGTGGTGACACGTCAGTGCTCATTTGATTTACAACAACTTGCATGAAATATGTATGCTGTATATTTTCAGCCCAAACAACCTAGTCGACATAAAACCCCACATACTGTTCACTTTGATGTTACATTTAACATTTTAAGATTTCTTATCGTATTCCCGTTGTCGTACTGGTTGCCATTCCCACTGTACAAAGTGCCAAAGAGGTGTGCAACGACTTGGGTGCCACCTTTGCTTCGCAAAAATTTTTCACGTAGTTGTCACCATTGTGTTGTCATTGTGCGCAGATGGCATGTTGTAAAACTCAGATTCTTGGTGTTTCAATGACGTAGCGAAGGCTATCATAAAACGTGGATGACGACGTAGCAAAGCAGAGCAAGCAGAGGCGAAATTGTTTAATTTTTATTTATTGATTTCTTGCACCCGACTACCTTTTTTTGGGGTTCTTGCATGTGGAATGCGAGATTTATGGTGGAATATGTGATGAGAGCATTCGAAAGGAAACAGTCGCTTATCGTATTGTTGTGAAGGACTGTTAATTAAAGAGATTTAATTGTCGAGTGCATAACAAACGTAAAATGATGGCAATTTTCGCATCACTGTAAGCCATTTTGACGGAACAGCTGCTAACGACAAACGTGTGCGGAGAGCAACAAATAGCTCAAACTTCAGCTTCAAATCTCGCACTGGCATCAGATCGAGTTCTTCAAGATGGCCACGTCGCAACAGCGAGTTACTTCACTTCTGCGTCTTATGATGCTGCTGTGGTTGGGTTGCACAATGGCTAAGGCATGGAAACCGGCCAAGATACCCGTCCCTGATTTACGTATTTCTCAAGAGGCCGTCGTCCAGATTCAATGTCCGTTTGTTTGTTTGTTTGTTTTTAAATTACGTTTTCGTCTAAATCGGGAAACAGTCTTGTAGCTGTAATCAGTTCATCTCCAACTAACTTGCATACTTTATATCCGCTGGAACAGTCAGCGCATACACTAGTGACAGTCGATGTTGGACAATATGGCTTACATGATCAGTGACCAGTTTCACCGTCACTCGTGGCCAGCGCTCCATCAATTTGTAATGGTGTAGAGTATGTCAGGGCCTTTTGTTTGATATTTTATCCATAAACAAAAGATGATAATGAGAGACATCTGCATTGAACGACAAGAATATCTACAAGTGCTCAAGCTCAAATAATGAGTCCTTGTTGCAGCTGCTGACGGGCAAATGATATGCGCAGGAGTACTTCTTAGCGGACGAGTTGTTTTCACGTCCTTTCACTGCCTTCACAAATTGTAAGTTAAACGTAATTCCTTTTTGCATGGAGACGTCTTGATGTCCAGTGACGAAAAGCTCCGAAAACTTCACTCGACCTGATCACAGGTGGTGAAAAGATCGAAGATTTGGTTTCGGTGGCCGTTTCCGATAATACCTAGTTGCCGTTCGAAACCCGGAGAAAACACAGCTCCATTCTCCGGGGAGAACTAGCTTCGGCTCCCATTCCGGCCTTCAAGTAAAACTGAGTACGGCTCTTGCCTTCGCACCGGCTTTTTAAAAATCTGGCCTCAGCTTCAGCTCCACCTTTTCAAGAACCCAACTCCGGTTCCAGTGTTGACTTCGCTGTACACATTGGCATTGCTTCGGCTCCGGACTCCCAAGAATCTGGCTACGATTTCAACCTCATTCTCCCAGAAAACCTAGCCCCGTCACTGGCTCCGATCTCAGCCTGCGAGAAAATCTAGCTTCGCCTTCAGTTTCATCTCCGCCTGATTGCTTCAACGGATGATCTGTCCTGCCACCTAGTTTGAAAAGTGGGTCTACTGCTGCGACTGTGGAACTAAAAAGTGAATCAGTTTCTTTTTCCGATTTAAAAGGCAGTTCTGCCCGGCTCCTGATCGGGCCAATCCGACTCAAAAAAAACACCGTTACAGTATCCTAAGGTTGTCAGGAGCTCGATATGACGTTGTTCAGCAAGGAATAGCAAACAGTTTTTTTCTGCTTTAGGGTCTTAACGTTAATCGTTGTATGAAATAGCGATTTTCTTGCGTTTCTGAGCTGCAAATGTCAAAATTTTCTACTGGTTAAAATTAGCTATCTGAACCCGTTTATTTTGCAACTTACTGTGACCTGCACAAATGGCAAATTCCCCGCTGCCCAACAGCCTGTTACTCGCACTACAGTATTTATTAGCAGATGTTATAGCTGCGAACATCTGCGGATGGCGAATTGATTTCGTTCGCCAGTATCTGCATTATCTCAGTTCAAACGTGAAAGTGACGCAACTTGCTCGTATTAGCAAGTCTGTGCCATCACTATGCATGGTTTGGCATTTAAGCGAATTCTGCTGTCGATGGTGTGGAAAAAAATGAACGAAAGCGTATTGCATCAATTTAGGCATCTTTCTTAATTGAGTGTGCATTTTTGATTCAGCAGTTCGAAGAGTGTCTTATGTGACTATACACTTACGACTTCAATCCACATTTGACGTAATTAATGAGCCGAATATGAAAGTACTGATGGAACACATGAAAAAAAATCATGGAATATTTGAAAGAAGTTGTGGAGATGGGATTAAGCAAGTCAAAACCTGCTATCATGAACTTGGAAGATCGTAGGCTTTAACGTGCTCAGCTGTTGAGCCATCCCTTCCCCTCTCCGTCACGATTTATGACGAAAAGTTGACCACTGAGAACTAGTCTTACAAGTAATGGTAGCTTAATCTTCTAAACACACTTTGACAACGTGGACCATTTTCTCCGAATCTTCTCTACCACACGAAGCCAACAAAAAACAGCTTGCATGACAAGTTAAGTAATGCATAAGTAGTCCCTAATGTCAGTAGTCTATTCCCACTTATAACTGAGACAGCGACAAAGAAGACCTTAAAGAACAGTACTGAATCCAAATTTCTAGATAACACTCATTCGCATTCTCCGTAACATCCACAATGATGGACAAAATACGCTTAGGAGGATATATCAGTATTAGAAGATAGAGGACTTGAAAATTGAAACCCAAATTTCGGCTGCAGTTTGTAGGTAGGTAGGTGTCGTTACCCATTAGCAGTATATGCCTAATGTGGGGCTGATTTGTGAACCCCTCATCGAGGTCTATCTACCTACAAAATATGGCCAACATCTGAGTTTCAAATTCCGTTTCCTGTCGTTGTTGGCTGAAGAACTTTCGGAAAACAGCTAAAAAAAAAGAAACGATGTGCACTGCATAAACCTAAATAACAGTCTGACAGGGACAAGTTATGAAAAGACAAGACCTACCAGACATTCCTGATAAACTAGGATCAAAATACAACGGCATACCGCGGTACTCGAGTAGCTTTATTGTTGAAGACGTTTTTTTGTAATATGAGTTATTTCTCGTTGTATTGTCGAAAAGGCAGCTTTTGTCTACGATTAAAGCAAGTGATTCCGTCCGTTTCTTCCGTTTTTCATTTCGAGGGCAGAAGGAAAATCTTTCCAAATGAATTATCACGAATGGTCACGCGGGAATCTTTGCGAGAAAAAATGGCTTATGAGGTCGGAATTACTCCTAAATTGTCTCGTTTCGAATATTAAAATTTCACTGCATCAAAAATCCTCTATAGAGATCTGCAAATAACAATTTCTTTCAAATAAGCTGATCCGCTTTTGCGTGACGTTGCGTTGCACTGCTATTCTTTATTATATAATCTGCTTTGAAACTGCCGACCTGTTATGTTTTTAGGTGGTGTAAATTTGTGTTCGATGAAAATATTGTCGGAACAATAGCACCTGCAATAGTATATACACAATATGAGATTGGTTTCGCTGTTAAAAGTGGTAAAACTTCACCCGGAAGTTTAACGGAAACACGTTGGCGTATCTTCCTTCGAATTGTGGAATTACATTTGCATAGGACTTCAATACTGCAAAATTATTTGAGGATGCATCCCAGGCGACCCTCTCCTTCCACCCACCTACCCTCTCTCCCCTCCCCCTTAGTTGTTAGAGTTTCTCTGATTATTGATTAAAATCAGAGTGTGTACAGTAGTATTACTGCAGGGAGGTGCGACAACTTCAAGTCTACTATGAACCGAACAGCCCTAGCTTTATCGATGTTACCCATGCAGCTCATAATCCTGCCGACAGAACAGTTCTCCTCCATCTTCGCATATCGGCCCCTATTTGCAAGCAAGTCGGAGAGCGTCGCCTCGGTGCTCTATTTCGATTTTTGTGTTTAAATGCTGAGCTGATTGCAATGGACGACGTCATATTGTGATTGTGGCGGTTTTTGAAAGTCATAGATAAGAGATACTCATTTCACAGTGCCGATACAGTTTCGTTCAACTGCTGGTGAAATGGAAGGCCAATCGTTGTCTAGATCTTTTATCAAGATTTTGTGATATACGATAATTTAACAATGGATAGCAATATTCAACCATCTTTCTCTGGCAATCGTTCGGAATGTATTTTCGCAATAATGTACATTTCACAATTTAAAACAGCTGCTGCGTTTAGCAGTGCAACAAATGCTTCGGGGCGTTGTAGGTTATGGAAAAGGATAGGGATAGAACGTCATGAAACTTCATGCTTACAGTCCGTTCGAAAGCTTTTGTGAGCAGTAAACGGGCCCTAGCACTCCAAATACTCGAAAGGCTTCTGAATGCGCTGTCAACAGCGAAATGTTTCTAAAAGCCGTCTCGAAGAATCAAAAAATTGCGTTATTTAAAATAAAAGGCCAATAATGTTCATGTGCAACATCCTCAAAGAGACATTCGTAGCAAAACAAGTTCTTTATTTTGGCCACTCATTTCCTCTAGTTCCTCCGTACCCGTAACGTGTTTAAACTGATGCCAGTACATACGCCACCGAATTTCTTCTTTTAAAAAAAGCAAACTAGGTATATTATGACCGACTATACTTTTAATAGTTCGTTATAATGGACTAAACCATAACACAATGCGCACGAAGAATGATGATTCGCTGTATTCAACAACTGCAGGAGTGGTTCACTGGAAGCGAATGTCTCAGATCTACATAAGGAGTATATTGTCGGACCGCTCAAAATGGCGACTGGATGCGAACTGGAAATTCCTTTATAAAACGATTAGACAGTGGCAAGAATACGGCCAGGTGGAATCGGATTTCAGAAGGTGTCCTGCTTGGCTGTGATAAAACTCGAAGCAGTCATTTTTCAAAACTTTTTCAATTGCAGGGCTACATTTGCATACGAACAATTTTACTTTAATCTATGTGATATCTTAGACCTGGTGATGAACGAGGATTTCTTCGACGTTCTTCGTGACGGATAGGACACGTCTCTAGCAAAGGTTGCTTGATTGATTTCGACAAGCCACTATATCAAACTGAACCATCATAGCCCTCGATTTCGTAAAACATACCGCTTCGCTACCAAGAACATATGGTTGTGAATTGTTATGCTGAATGTGTGCTTGGAATAGTGTTCGATTTAGGAACAAAAAAATATGGTCTATATAACTGGCCTTTACCAATGAATCCGCCATTCCCGACAATCATTTCTAGGGCCAGGAAATTTCTGACTCACATTTAATTGCCAAGCACATCTCTGAATGCAATCGAAACTACGGTGAAGCATTCAGCTGTCTCTTGAGTAGAATGCCGTTTAGTTCCAAACAAATTCGAATCTGCCAACCCACATCGCGCAAGTATCGCGTCACCTACGCCAACTTTTCATTTTCACCCACCGCTGTACAACTTTTTTATACTCTTACTGTGTTGGCGCCTCGGTGAAGCTTTCCATCTTATGTAACAACCAAAACGACGTTTACAATACGACAGAACGATGAAACCGCCTATTTAGTACGACCCCCTCCCTCTCTTGCAATTTTACTGAAAATTTGAAAATGCAGAGGTAGTGTGGGCTATCTAGAACAGGGCACATATACATATCATGCGGATTACAGTGAGCTGTGAAGTCAGTAAATGTGGACAAGTACCAAGGGTTTGACAAAATCGGCATTCTCGCAATTCGATCCATCAGACCAGCCGGTTTTATAAATTATTAACGAATATCAAAGCATGCATTCACATTCTGACCGATCCTGGCACTGGCCCAAATCTACTAAAGGTCTGTTTTTCCGCCGTCCGACTCTTGAAAAATGCAAACCGAGTAACGGCAAAGTACGTGCATATTTTTGGCCCGTTAAAATGCCCACAGCTCATTTAAAAGTCGATTCGCCCGCCAACTGCAAGACTGATGCAGATAAGTCTAGCGTGCGAATGATACCTCCAAACTTCGTGGTCCTGCAGAAGTATATGCAAGCCGTGTTCATATGCAAGCCGTGTCCTTCAAGTTGAAGGGAAAAAAGGACGCTAAAGCACCGACTGAAACGAACAGCCTGGGGATGATGCCGGCTTTCGTACAAAAGAAAAAAATGCAGGCGAGCAAACTAGGAGGAAACCGCTACGTGATTCTAATGGATCAGAAAACGGACTCAGGAAGGCGATTTTAGCGGAAACTGCTGGTCGGGAAAACGAAGCCGCAAAAGAAATCAAATGAATCACAACGTATCTATTATTAACATCGTCGGAAGGACGAGCATGACGTCGAGGTCCTGTAATATGACGAACTGTTTGCCATATACAAAAAAATGAGTTAACAACTAGACGGTGTGATGGCCAACCCGTTCTGTGAACCTTGGAATAGCCTAAGCTTCTTTGATTTCTTCTTTTTATTATCAAACTAGAAATTTACGGGTTCTTGGCCAAGATTTCTGTAATAGCTTTTCGCGAACATGAGAAGCTTTTCTATTCCGAAACTTTTCCACCCCTCCACGCTTCCCCTTCCCAGTTCTCTGCTCGCATCGGTGCACAGTCCCCGTAACTTCTCCATTTTCAATTTCTAACGTCGATAGATGGTGGGCTGTAAAGCACCATTCGTGGACTAGACACAGTCGCAAATTGAACGGTGAACACTCTGTTACACATTGGTGCACTGGCAACAACTAGCAAGCCCTTTATGTGAAACGCGTTTGAAATAATGAGGAACTGTGAAGGAAAAATCGAAAAATATGCATGCTGAATGAACTGGATGTGTCGAACTGTTGCAGTCAGCCGAGTCGCATCGGCGCCCTCTTACCCAATCTCATCATCGCTCGTTTGCCAAGGCGCATTAGCGCTCGCTTGCCGAGTCGAAGAATGGCGCGCTTGTTGACGGTATGCAATGGGGAATTGCGGTGTGCTGGCGACGTATCAGCTAAGTCTGCGCTCTCTAATCCAACACCGTCGACCTCAAAATCTGAACGACAAGCTTCAGTAATCCTGCTTTCGCATTTTCCACTTGTGAAGTAGTTGCGTTAGGACTGTTCAAGAGATAGCTTTTTGTTGCACTACTGCTTACTCTGGGTCGCAGACAATGTGTTATTCTACATTCCACCCTACCCGAAACCGTGCCTCGGCAATATTACCGCTCCACAAATGAGCTAAGTTGACTTGTCGATTGACTCTTACCACGAGTGGATGTTGTGCTGGGTGGCTGTTACTTCGGTCAAGAGCCTAAGCTCACCTGAGCCTTCTCTTTTATGCATCTTTCGTTTCACCGACGAAAGGCCGCAGCGGTACAACTACCACGTAACGCCTATGAGCCAAAAATTTGCATTGCTCCTTACTTTCGCTTTTCGTTTCACTGATGGAAACCAACATCTCCCTAAATTCCGTGCCATATAATTGTGACACAAAACCCGCACTGTTGAACCGTGGCTAAACTACCACATTTGGAGCATTGTGGCACTCGTGACTGGTGTAATGCATATGTACTTGTTTTAGAATAGATAAATGTTGTCATATACGCAATTCGAATAGTGCAGGGCTACTTGCGAGCTAAAGCTGATTCAGTGGGGAGCGAGATGGAAGAGGAAAAAAGAGAAGCTCAAAAAGGTGTCCGATGAGAGTGATTGATGGTGACTGAGGTAGAGGCCGGAGACGCAGCACCGGTATTCATGGACAGATGACGTTATGTGGAAGGGTTAAGAGTTTCATGGTCCAGCGTACAAAAAACACGTCCGGTAAGCTTAATGATGAAGGGGGTTGAGGTCGGAAACACGGCGAATTATTCATGAGTAGATGAGGGAATGTAAAAAATGCTACTAATTAATTGGTGATCCTAGGTAAACCGTATAAAAGCAGCATTCTGAACGTATGGAGGGCACCATTCTTCACACCCATCACCTTGGCGAGGCGGAGGCTGCCAGGGGAGGGAAGTATGTGCGATTGCCTGTCTCGTTTTTTTGTTCTTTATTACAATAGGACTATAGAAGCGTTGGGAATGAGATTAAGCCTAAAATGTGTACATACCGTGGATGGAAGACGGCGCCCTGAAAGACAACTAAAAAACTGAAGAAAGGTATTTTCGTGGATAACGATTAATTGCAGTTGCTCTGAAATCTACATTTATACGAGTTCATCTCTATGCTCTGCTGCCAGAATAAAAACTGAACTTTTTTAAATTGACTTTGCGCATGGCTGAGAATTATTTAACGAGCCCATATGCTGACTGGTTTCTACAGCTGGAAATCATTCGGGATAACGAAGTAAGTAAGGTTTATGAAATAAGGTAACAAAGTGGAAGAAAACGTTGGAAAATATTAATGAGAACAGTGTTCTTGTGACGTTTATTATCGTTATTTTTCGAGCAACGTTTACAGCTCAACTGTGATAAGACGACGCTCAAATACTTATTGCAAACTTCATCTTAAGCAAAATCACAGAAACAAAAGTTACACAGTAACGCCACTGTCTCTTGCTTTTGTTAGGTTCCGTGCATGTTCTCGTAGGTATCAAGATGTATGGAAGTTGAACAAAACGAGGGAGACATATGTTTTGCATGGTTCAGAGCACCGTGAAATTAATGGAACGTAGAGTATTTCTCGATGAAGATAAATTTCGAAGGGCAGAATACAGTTATCGCACATTTTACGACAAGTCACAGTAAGCTGAACGGGGCGACATGTCAAACACTTCTCGGTTTCATATTCAATTTTCAGTTCGTTGAAACATTCTTTTTCACTGAACGAATAAAGAGTTGGGTAATTGAAAGATAGGCATATCAAAGACAGACAATGAGATGTCGTAACCTTCCGTAACCTTCCTTGACCTTACCAAAAAATGTCGTAACCTGTAACATTCTGTAACCTTCCCTGCTAGATCTGACCAAGAAGAAACTTTCTAATGTTTTATTCAGGAATTTATTTTTTTCGCGACAAGAAAATGATTGGATGATTGGAACTGACAAATACGAATTAATTTTAGCAAATTACAATTAAACTTCATCTTAATTAGAAGAATTCTTCTTATTTTGATTTCAAATTCCGATTTTTTAAATCTCCATCCTCTCTTGCCTTAACTTCCATCCACCCAGACCAATCCCTTTTGGAAATGGCGGGTAAGCTGAACAACTGAACAAGGGTATATTTTAAGCATCTAACCTGGCATCACCGCAGAGCGACAGAGATAGATCGAGTCAACCAGCAGAGAAACAATGAGCATATATTCGACGAATGTGGGCATTCTTGCACGCAGCGCGCTTGCAGCTGCAAAATTTTGCAGCTCTTCACATTTAGTCTTTGTCAATGTCATATGTGTTAGTTAGCGGCGTAAAAATGTGCGGTACACTCAAGCATATCAGTTTCGTAACTACCACATTCCACTCGATTTTGTGTCCGCGGAGTCTGACAAGGGCAGGAAATCGCTAGGATATGTTATCATTCTCCTCTTTCTTCCAACTGGGGAGAGGGGGAAGGAAGCTGGAAGGAGTAATCTGCTAATTTCTCGTCTTTTGAGAAAGCTGCACGCAATCAGTAGATAACTAGGCGTAGAGAAGAGATGAAAGTTTTGTGGACAAACAGAACCAAAAAATTCGAGTTTTTTGAAAAACTCGACACCTTCAACATTTCTAATGTATGGGTTACCTTACAATTCAGTTTCATCCTTTAGCGCTTTGTCGACACAGTCATAAAATTGGTAATCCGCAAGTTCCGATCCGAAAATAGCGATGCACAAAAACGTCGCAAATCGCAAGTAGGTATGCACATGTGTGATAAGAGTACGCGACATTCAAAAATTGGCTTATATTTGTCTAAAGATATTAGGTATTACTTCACCATTCATGTGTGTTCATGATGGGAAGGTGATGAAAGGAAGCTTATACAGTTTGCAACTTCCCGGAACGGATAAGCACCAGGAGGGTTGTGGGAAGGGATGAGGGTATGCAAACAGATAACGAGACGTTACGTTTGTTTTTTAAAAAAGCCATAGTATAGCGCACATTGAAACAAGATGCGCAATACTCACTTATCAACAAGCGAATCAATTCAGAGTAAAGCACCTTTTCGTCCACTATCACAATCAGCGTGTAAAGGGCATCGATGGCCCGTGGCTGTGGACAGTGCTATACAAATTATTTTGTATTTGAACACTCATCACTGAGAATACAGTGCAGCCTTGAAGAAACGAAGACGACAGAGTAAGCATCAACCAAATTTCTAACCATGCTTCCTTCCAAAAATATGTTTACCTCTGCAAAGTTCAACGGATCATTATGAGAACGCTGCCCAAGCAACGCTGATTTTCTTGCTGTCATTCTTATATATATGCATATTCATTTGTCGGTAGTGGCACCGTTTGCACATCTTACATTCTTCTGCGCCACATCTTTATATATTATCGTATTCATGCCAAATTGATAATCAAAAGTACACTACATTCAGGTTCTTAAAAGATCAATAACATTATAGCGTCCCTTCGAATTGGAACCGATATTGAGTGTTTTGTTAGCCGGTTGCTTTAATATGATCCCGAGGTTTGGCACTTCTGCTCAAAAAGGGAATGCATTCATATCGCCGTGCGTGTATGTGGAGGTGTCGGCAAGTAAGTACATGCGAGCGTGTGTATGTTTGTGTGTATGTGGTGCCTCTACGGTGCGTATGTGTAGTGCGTGTATCGCGTGTGCTTTGTACGGGCGTGTGTGGTGCGAATGGTGCAGGTGCGGTGTATTTGTGCGGCGTATGTGTGTGGTCCTGGTGATGCATGTACAGTGCTCTTATGTGCGTGCGTGCGTATACTTAGTGTGTGTGTCTAGTGTGTGGTGTGTGTATGGTGCATATATGGTTTAAGTGTGGTGTTTGCGTGTGTGTGTGATGTGTAGTGTGTGTGTGATTTGGGTGTGGTGCATGCGCGTGCTTGCGGTGTGTGTGTGTGTGTGTGTGTCTGGCGTGTGGTATGTGTGATGAGTGTTTGGTGTGTGTGTGGGTGTCTGGTGTGTGGTGTGTGCATGGTGCATCTAAGGCGTGTGATGTGTGCGTGTGTGTGCGTGTGTTGTGTGTGTGTGTGTGTGTGTAGTGTGTAAGATATGATTGTGGTGCGTCCACATGTGTGTGGTGTATGTGTATATCCGTTAGTATTAATCCGCTTCATCTAGAACCATTACTCTTTGCAAATTTTCGCTGTTCATTTCACTTTGGAATAGGAAATGGCAAATTTTTCCATTGCTTTCCACTGCTCAACCTGGCGCCAAGAGCACCCACCACTGCGATTATTTGGTAATCGTAAGCATTTTTCTTGATAAATGAAACAAGCGAATTTTGGCAAGCGAGCCTTTTGCGAACCGCTCCTGCAGCAGTCTCTCTGTATCTCCTATCATCGCTCAGCAGGCAGATTTCGGAAATTCTCTGTGGGCTCCGCCTGAGGTCGTTTTGGGCAGCACCTCAGTATTGATCCACAGTTTCGTCCGCGTCCTTTGTGGATTTCTTGGAACACGATCTGGAATACATTTTTCCCGTTGCATGTAAAGCGGTAGGCGCCTGCTTCCGTGATGGTTATCAACATTTCGTCTCATGCATTGAGGAAATGATTCTGTGGCTTTTCTTCTGGGAACCTTCAGCAATCTACCGATCTCGGAGGCCAGGTGTCCATAAAAGCACGCGCTATCGCCTCCTGTGGAGTTGGAATCATTTTTGTGGAGCTACGTTCTCTTAGCCCACAACAACCGCCGCTCTAATACCATTGCTCCTTTGAAATGTACATTAGTGTCTTTGCAAATGTAAGCTGCATCGGATGTGAACGGTGTTACGGTAACGTCGGAGAATTTTGCATGTGAAGTAAGGATGGGGAAAGACTACCGACGCGTGCTGCTCACGCATGCAACTTTAAAAAGGTTGCGAACTATCATCAGCCAAAAATGCTTCCAGAACCACGGCTATATTGTTGGTGTGTGCCGGGAGAACAGATAACCTCTGCCTTCCCATTACAAGCTCGCATAACTGCTACGAAATGTGCGATATTTTTTTTCGGCCGACTGAAGCAAGCAGAGGGCACACACGGAATTGCCTTTTCCTCATCTACGTACCACATCAGCATAACTGTCGTTCTGGGAACGTTTCCCGTTAGTAATAGTAAGCGACTTTTTCATGTTTCAGTCTTCTCCACAAGCGCACAACACTGAACTTCAGTCGCGAACATTTTAATTCACGATATTCGCGAATTCAGTAGCGACTATCGCCAATTAAAACCCCGAATATTAGTAAACTGAGACTCGCGCATACAAACGCATGGTTCAGTGAGAATGTTTGATCGCACTTTAGGGCCGAAAATTTTTCGCGACCTTATCGTAGGCTCGTGCGCATCTAAAAAAATTTAATTCGAAATGTGTAACAGAACTTTTGCGGCCGGATGTAATACCTCTTATTATTGCCTCAAGAGGCTTTTTTTATTCGGAGTGATTTGATGTGAACAGCAGTGTGTTTTGCCATTAAAATAGGTGGGCCAGAGCCAAAATATTTTTGAACATTAAAATACAATTCCCCTTCCGAAAATAATGAGTGTTCTAAATCAATAAATAAAGTGACTTTAAGGTTAATGTTTCACGATAAGCCAATTAAGTGAAAGCATCGTTCGCAAGGACTTGAACCCACTATCTTCCCTTTTCGACCGGATGCTGTGCCAGTAAGCAAATGTGGACCTATTATGTTCGACCTGGGAACAAAGACAACCGAGCAGCGGCGAGTACGATCTGGCTGAAAAGCGGAAGGTCGTGGATTCGAGCGTAGCTGCGAACGTTCTTATTATGACACAAATAAAATACGATTCGTGAGCCTTAAGGTTGCGGATAAACTACGAATTTGATGCTCACCAAAGTTAATTAAAATATATATCACGTTCCAAAAATATCTTGACACCAGCAGATGCATTTCATGACCGAATCATTTCTTTCGACCCAAATCGATTCGAGTACCAAAGTACTCCTTCATTCATGCGCTTTACCGGACAGGGACGTCAAAACTGAAGCGGACGGAAAAGTACGGCCACCCGTTCAGAAGAAAAAATCATAGCTTGCTCAAATTTGGCGCAAGGCAGTTGTGCGTGCCGTACGTCTTTGAAGCCATCCTTAGTTCTAGATTTTCTACTGCTCCTGGTTTTCCAAGATGTTTTTCTTTATTCGACGTGGTTGAAGGACAATAGACCAGAATTGAAACAAAGAATTGCGACAATAACACGTGGAAGGTGTTGCGAGAATTGCGTTAAGTCAGTCTACTTTTTAGTGCAGTCATAAGAGTTGAATGACGAGTTTACCATGAATAATTCGTTAAGTCTCTACCACAAGTGCTGTCGCTCGTTTAAAAGTAAATCAACCCATCTCCTGCGGTTCACCTTTAAAAGCCATTATTTATAATTGTTTTAGCCGTTCTACACCGCAAATTTGTTCTGATCACCTTGAATCACTTCGACTCAGAATCATTATTTATAATTCTTTTAGCCATTCACTTTTTCCTTCACACACAAATTACTGCTGATGCAGATCAGCTGTTGAGTAAAAGTTGTAGCTTAGCGAAGAGAACTTTATCACTCTGAAGGAAGCCGACGTAGTCGAACGACTAGGGGGCAGAACCGCCGTATCTCATGTATCTGCTATAAGTGAAAGACATGCAGCACTTTTCGAGTTATCCAAATGGTGTTTGTTTGTTTGGGAAATGTTGAAGCAGATCAAAGTGTAGAGACTTAATAACGTCTCGGTCCTTAACATGGCCATTATTTACGCAAGCAATTAGCGGCTCTTGTCCATTGATCTCGTACGCTCAAATTTTGAAGGAATTTAGGGAGCAGTGAAAAAAAAAAAGGAAGAAATGTTGCCCACAGGGATTGAAAATAAAGAAGAGATAAGAAAATTGAGGGAACGTTTCGACCATCATAATACTTTTGGAGCAGTTTCGTTGTATTGTTGTTGGAGAAGAGTGCTAATTTTACATAAAGAATTTGAGGAAAAAGTTTCTTTAAAATCACTCAACAAAAAAAGTTAAGCAGCCTTTATGGAATTTGTTTTGTTTCCCATTTGGATTGCTTTACTTGATCTCTTCGAGAAGCCGTTGCCTTCACCAAAAATAAAATGGTTTCGAAAAGTATCCGCCTTTATAATTTGCAATAATCATAGGAGAACAGTTTATAGAGCATACATAAATATATAAGATCCTTCAATATCAGCGCACTTCTAACATCTATCCTTCAATTGTTTCGATTCAGTAGAAAACAGCAATTTTTCAAGACAGTTAAAATAGGCCTCAACAGTTGAATTGACTCTTTTTCGCCTTCGTACCGCTTTTCCAAAAAATGCTAGGACCAGATCCGGAGTGTGTGGTGGGTGATGAAGTTGAGTGAATCAAAAATCCAGCTACACCGATCGAAATTTGAGAAATGTGGACGAGAGCATTGTCGCAAAAAAGCAAGAATCCTTGCATCAGCTGGTCTCTTCTTTTTTCTTTGATGTTCTCACGAATAATTCGAAACAAATTGACGTAGTATTCACCGATGATTATCTTCTTCCTTTTTAGACAGTCGATCGGAAGAATTTCGTCATTTCATCCTTCCCCCTTCCCCCAACCCTTCCTCCCCCCCCCCCCCCAAAAAAAAAAACAGTTGACACCAGAAGCTCCCCAGTTGAGGGCCTCGAACGAGGCCTGACCTTTTCTGGAGAATGTCTCCATTCCCTGCTGGCTTCTTTTGGTACCGTATGTCCATGATGCATAGAGGTCTCATTACCGGTTCACTGAGGTGGAGATGGTCGTGAAAACTATTGCTGATGAAGCCATCTGATAGTCCTGTTTCGTTTTCATTTCTCGATAAGAAATTCGTCGGTTGTGGTTCACCATTTCTTCCACATGAGAAATTGTGTCAGGACTGATCGCCTCAGCAAGCCTTCCTGGACGATGCTCATCTTTAACTGATTTTTTACCCCACCGGAACTCCACTAAGAAGATAGATTTGACATTGAGAGAGGACATCTTGAACATAAAACTACTTACTGCATTCGATTATAGATTCTTTGAATGAAATTCGCTCTCTTTTCCGTTCTTAGGCAGCACTACAGTGTAAAGACACTTCATTTTGCATCAACGAATGTCATCCATCAAAAAATTGACTATACTCCCTCACTGACTAGAAATTCATTGAGGCTACACCGCTCAAATCGCAATTCTCACACTTCTCCCTACCATGCAAAAGTGTTCCATAAATTTTTGCCAAAAAAAACTAGGAAAATGATTTTATACGCACGAATGTTAACGATATAGTTCGCAGAGTAATTAGTTCAGACAATTGCAGCAAGTGTGTGATCGCGGAAACCTTTTGAAACCTCTGTATATTTTGATGCCTGGCAAATTCCTGAAACAGAACACCTCGGAAACAACGTAGCACTCTCTCAAAGAAGAAACTTGCTTTAGGCCGTTTTTAGCAAATAACGCAGGAAGATTGAAACACAACAGCTTTTGTCTACTTTTTTTCAGGCTATTCTTGAATAGAACGCGTCAGCTTGTTGATACGGTGGGTACCTTTATGCGTGCCTGCTTTGAATTTGCTTTATTTAGGCATACCATCTTTTTGGGTCGTTTTCGCCTCAACCGAAGCGCATTTCATCTGTTGCGCAAGCTTGTATGTGCGTATTTATATATGTCTGTCTACTTCTTCGGTAGTTTCAACCAATGAACCTGAAAAGCTAGCGCGATCAAGTCTGGGAAGTTGCGTCTTATGACACTACAAGAGGCAGCAAACAGACATGGGAACGGCTGATAGATTTCAGAGTGAACTACGGCGAACGGAAACTAGTTGGATGGAAGGAGTAAAACAGGGGGAAACTGGTCCCAAATCAATTTCTGAGATCGGCGGGGTTATGCGAAGCAGACAGGGAGGTCTATAAACTACATAAAACGCAGCTGGGAGTGTGAATTGCAGACGGGAAACGGTGTTTTAGAAAAATGAGTGCAGGAATATCTGGAAAATGGGCATAAAAATCGATAAGCAATCTGAGCTCGTTCTATCTAGAACAACGAGAACTGTACGTTGTTGTAGCCCGCCGGGATGCCTCCTGTTGTTTTTCCACTAGATACGAACAAACGAAGAGGAGTAAAAGGAGCGAAACTGGATGATCATAAGATCACAGCACTGTACTTATGGGTTCGTATCAGTAACAGTTCGGCAAGAAAATTCGAACAGACATAGGAGCTGTACGTAGTAAATATCTCGAGAAGCTCAGTGTTTCATGCATTGCTGTGGTTTGAATGATATGTCTAACAGCTAAGTGTGCTTTGCATGGTCCCTTCTAACCTTTAAACAACCAAAGATGGAAGGCTACCAAAGGAATAGTCCGGTTAAATCAGACACTGTGCACAAGATGTGGAGAGAGATCAAATCAAGCAGCTGTACTGCACCGTAAAGCAAGGGTGGAGAAAAATTAAGGTGTCAGAATTGCCTAGGGACACGTAAACGGCAGTGTCAGGTTTGCTTCTGCAATCAGCGAAGTGAGTTTTAGAACGTTCCGTTTCCTTACTTAGCAATTGCTTCGTTTATCAATAAACGACAAAGTTTTTTGGAACTTCTACGCACCTCAGTGACGAAATCGTCGTCCAAGTACAATCAAACTGCCTTGACACAAAGATTTCGCAAATGGCATAAGACGATAAAGAAGGGAAAAAGTACGTAGGTAAGGTAGCCTTGCTGTTGCAATTCAGTATCTGTATGTGCCATCTTCCATGAAGATCGCCTTATTCGTTTCTGATAGGCGTCACAGCATTACATTATTTTGGTGCGATCTACAGAATGAACAGTTAATCGTGAAATGTTGCAAAGAGACCATTCATTTTTTTCTGCTCACATATTTTCAGCTTAAAGTTGATATTCTCACCTCATTCATAAAATCTGTAAACTTTCATGAAATCACTAAATTATTTAATGGAATTTTTACCCTCAAAACTGCAGTTTTAAAATGCTACATCAAATCGTTTTCACCTATGACGAATTGATCACTGTGGCAATGAAGTGCGTACAGGATAAGTTCAAAGTAACATCGATCATATGGAAAAGAGTGGCGATGTTGGAAGCTCAAAAGCAAAGGAAAATTTCTGAAACTCTTATTGCAGCGTCGACTTCTGGTGCATGCTATCTGAGTGGAACATGTAGGTATAGCATTTTCTATAGGGAGCACAGAGCTGTTGAAAAACTGCTTACACGTGAACTGTGTTCACCGAAAAACCATCCAGACCTTTGCTTTTGTTGAGCAGCATATATTCATCACGATTTTCCTATCATGGAAGTAGCTAACGAAAAAAAGCAGCTTTCTGCAGTTCCCCACCATTACACGTATTCGAAAGGGATATGGGAGATACTGTGTCCACTATTAACTCTCACTGGTAAAAAATTTCCAAACATTTTCGTTCAGAATTTGTGTCCTTTCAACAATAAAACGCATAAAACTTAAACTCATCGAGCACAGCGTATAAATTTCACCGTTACACTAGAGATTTCTCATTTTTCCCGAAAGGTCAAATTTTTTTGCTCCAAAAAGTCTTCGCTTGTCTTCCTCAACCTAACCTTTCCCCCGCCTTCGGCTGTGCTTGATATGGTCGTGACAGTAGTTATAGGTCATTTCAACGAAGGCGTTGCATATAACATGATTAATGCAGCTGAGTGCCACGAACTTATATCGCACTCTTAGAAAAGCTTATGATGGTTTATGACGCCTCATTAGCATGGAAAGATTTAAAAAATTATAATTTCGAGTGCATGCTCATATGTGGTCAAACTGCTGTTCATTCGGTAGTGTTGCGCCATTGTAAAAGCAAAAAAAAAGAGCAAAGACCTCCATGCAATCCGTAGCGAATAAAAATCACACTAGCAGATGCAACAGTTAGTCAAAGAGAATAAACAGAGAAGAGCAATTCAAATGTGCTCATTGCAGCTATCACTGAACTACTTAGGCAGCCATGACAGACAAGGGAATCCTACTTCTGTTTTTTCAGATCCGTTTTATTTGCGTGGAAATTTTAATACTCGTTCGTTTCGTCCCCTTAGCATGCTTACCCGAGCAGAAACAGACTTTGCCTGAAATGGAGTTATTTGTGGAAAAGGTGAGCACACTGATGTTTCGACCAAATGGAATACGAAGGAAGAAACCACAAGCAACAATTTAGGTGTCTCACTTTGAGACTTACCTTGACTCAGCAAAAACTTGTCATTCGCAGTTCTCTAGAACCGAACTTCACAAAAATTTCCTTCATATGACATTATTTTTACATTGTTGAGGGCCGTGTGAAATATTTGTTCGTACCATAGGCCTACACACTGCCTCACCCTGATCAGTTATCGCGCCTTTTCTAATCTGAATTCTTTTCATAATTTACTTTCAAACATCCATGGAAGATGCTTCGGCGTGCTCCTTCCGCTCGCTTCAGCCAGATATAGTAAATACCACATCGGTTATGGACGTTATATGAGCTTCTATGGAAATTCTGTGAATTCCATTGCCAAAAATGCTCTTCACTAATACGATAGAGTAATGTCATTCATTAGCGCATTATCCCATCACCTTTTCAAGAACGAGATCATAGAGTCATCTCACCTGATTGAACTGGCTTTGACACAGATAATTTAACCTCTTCAATACATGTCCTCTCACATCGAAGCGGAAACGTTACAAGCCTCGGAGCTCCTACTACAAGGTAACCAATAATTATGTCTACGAAGCACATTGACATCCAGTTCTTTTATTGGAAAAATGTGGGAGGGGCGTCTGTTAAGGTGAGGCTTTTACCGAGAATGAGCTTGCATTGCCGGTAACTACAGTACTTAAGTGAAGCTTCAAATGGCGCATATCTTACCAAACATGTGAGCTCACTGGATAGCAAGTGATCGTTTGAGACCAGAGGATGAAAATTGTAAAGAATGAGAAGTATTGGGCATTGGTGCAGCGTCGTTTGGTTATACGGTGTTTCTAAGGAGGGAGGAGATAGAGCGAAGCAGCTTGACTAAGTGAAGATAAGTAAAAACAATAGCGTATAAGGACGGAGATAAATGAACGAAGCGTTAGTTTGTGGCCCATTAAGGCTTTTGAAGATGAGAGGCGCCCGTTATGAGATCCTTGGGCAATCGAATACTGCTCTCCGTCGAAACCCAATTAGCGTTATGTAGTTCTCGCCCAGTTCACTCCACCAAGTGAATCCCCCTATCAGCAGGAAATCATCTCAGCCAACTGACACCTGAGGACGATTTTAACTTGATTCTACTTCTACTTCACCCTCGATGCCGCTTACCTGTGCCCTGCATTCCTCTCGACGACGAATAACAGACAGCTCAACATACATGAGCTTGTCGGCATGAAATGCGTTTTCTTGTTACTTCCTTCGAACACATTAAACATGATTAAATCAGCTGTAAGCGATACTTAATCTTCATTGAAAAGCATACACGTATGGATGAGTGCCTCGCAGGGCTGCACTGTTGACTATTTTCAACTACAGCATTTGAAAAGCGCTATTTTGGAGCGTAATCACAAATCCCAGCTTTACAATTTTCTCCCAGAATTGCTCAAAAGCGTATAAACATCTTGAGAAAGATTAAGAACATCCAATTTTCCTCCATAACCTATTTAGTAATCCGCATATCCCCTCAAACTTCAATGCACGTACACAATTATGGGATTGAATCGAGCGTTGAGAGGGCTTATTTCGAAAAGTGATCTAAACCTTGATGCGCCTTACTAAATTTTCTTTCCCGGAACGTCCTGACCACAGGAATTAGTCATAGGAATTTCATGTTCACAACTTCACTGCTCGCGACTCCAAATTGCCGCTCCGACTGGTCAAAAGGACCCTTGAGCACTGATAAGTAAGATTTGCCGTTATCACAAAATGTGCATAAAATATATATTTTTTTGCTTGGACAAAACCTCGTTCTGGACATATCTTTTCTTGCATTTTCCTTTCCTTCTTCCAGAATGGTGTGGGAGACAGCGCTACGAGGCCGTATTCTGGACATCACCGTATTCTCATTCAAAAAATAAAGCACAAATTTTTTTGCTCAAAAAACGTTCCGTTCATTTGCAGCCAAAAATTAAACTCATTTGTTTCTATGTTAAGGGAGTAAAAACGTTTCGCTTGTTACGCGGAATACAGCGAGCAGTTATCAGTCGAATGCAGCTGTCGCATCACACACGCAATTATGTATTCAATCAGCAATGCGTACAGTGTACTGTCATAGAAAACTGAAACTACTGATGCAGTGGTGGAATGTGGAGAGGTGGTTAATACGAAGCTAAACTGCAAAACAAATGCCTCTAGGCAGGATAAGAACGGACTGGTTCATTAAGAGGTAGAAAACACAGGTATTGCATCTTTTGCATAAATCACTTTAAGTTTTAAAATCATGACATACAGGCGCATCGGCACGTTTTGACATGCCCACGAAAACCTTGCCATACTGCGCAATTACCGATGAAGAGGGGAAAATGCACGCCTACATACAACATGCCGCCAATGCAGAGGTGTGGACGGCTGCCCGAAGAGAGGGCACATGAACTAATTAATATTGATGAACAGAGAACAATGGCCGAGTTGCTAAGCAGAGAATTGCTTCTTATTTTACAAGGCCACCAAATTACAATACAATAATGAAGCATATAGGTGTTTCGAGAATGAATATCGATTCGCCACAAACACTTTGCCTTGTTAAAGTGCACCTCTGATACATTCGTCTTTTGTATGGAAACTTCGACAGTTGCAGCAGGGAGTTCGGCGTTAAACACGCACGTATCTAAACGTGAAACCGTTGAGAACAATGCTTATCGTACCACTTTTACATTGGAGGTATGGGTTGTGCGTTTGGCGACTGCTCATCATGGCAACTTCAAACATTCTAACGAATTGTATGTACATCAGAGAGTTCCTACACGATCTTGAAACATAGAACGAGGAGGTCAGCTTTCAAGTAACGATGTTCTAGTGACTGAAGCTCAGAAATTACCAAGCGAGCTTCATGGTCGAGATGGTAGGGTCTCAGATAAATCTTATGAAACGTTGAGCGAGGAGACTTTTCTTTAACTTTTCAACAGTGTAAATGTCAGCAACAAGGAATGGTGAACAAACATGTGAGCAGTACTCAAGTACAAGCTGGCGACATACAAGACAAGCTTGACGATAGTAGTCCAAGCAGTTATGTTTCAAAGCTGTTAGAAAACAGTCCGCTGTTCTAAACTTTTTCGCCGAAACTTCTGAGCAGTTCATGTTCCAGTGAAGGTCAGGACTGATTATGATACCTAAATTACAAACTGTCAGCAGAGATTTTCCGCCAGTTTTTAAAAGAATTCGTGATGGATGTTTACACAGAATACACGACACTTTTCGTGCGAAATAATAGATGCTATTCCACTGATTGAATATGCTGAGATCTATTTGCAGTGAACGGAAGTTAACAATGGGGGCTGCTGAACTCTTTAGGAAGATCATTAACATAGATCAAGAAGAACAAGGGCAGCTTGCCAGACGCCGCTTGTGATAGCATCGCTATTGGGTAGTTTGTTTTTTATTTTCGCCCTGAGGAAGCGTTCTTTAAGAAAAGCCATAACCATTTCGATGAAGACTCTGAGATGCCTTTTCAAGCATAAGCAGAAGCTTGTTATGGCAAGACTGTGTTAAGCCCTTCGTGTAGTCAATTTAAGTTACACCTCAGTTAAATTCTTTTTTTTTCAAATGCTGCAAGTTAATCGTTCATGGAAGATAGAAGCGATGACTTAGAAGATTCCCCGTTGAGAAAAACCGCACTGCGCTGGATTTAAAGCATCATGGGGAAGTGTTGTAGCATGGCGCCTTTTAAAATGTGCCCAAGCGCCTTACATAGAAGTCCAGTGCACCGGTGTACTTATGAGTCGAACCCTTTCGTGTCATTTCATTGAATCAAGGTAGATTTCTCCACATTGACCGTAGTATATAATACGCACTTCCTTGAGCTCATCACCAGAGATGTTGCCGATATGTCAAAAGATCTTTTCGATGTTTTTCGTTGGAAGCACGCAACCGAAGTCCTTGAAGTAAACGGCGAAAAGAAGGTGAAACCGGTTTCCTTGTTCACAGAGTGCTTCAGGTGGCCGTTTAAGACCGCGAAAGATTCTGGACATATATCACCTGAAAATTATTTCTGTGCATCTTACCACACAGTTGCAGATACTAAAGCGAGTACAGATCGAACACCAGTATCGCGATAGCGTCACAATGCATGCGGAACCTGAAAGGCTGAAGACTTGGAAAAAACAGTCCACAAGCAAAGTTCTTGAATGCCATTTTGTACCAGCTTGAAATTTTTTCTAGGATGCGATTTCCCACATTTTTTCACGCCGACCATTGGTGTGGCATTTCTGCTCGTCCTCAGCCTTTAACGTTTCCTTGCCGTCTACCTGAAACGATTTTTTTTTTGCGCGCTGCTGTTTCGCTTGCGCTGAAGACGGCGGATGAGGAGGGTTGCTTTTTCAAGTTAGCATCAGTGAGCCATGCTTCATAAACAAAACGAGCCCATATACTATTCGGGCGAGTGCTGTGCTAACAGAAGCGCACGCTCACTATCACCCAATATGAGTACTACATTGGCGGTGGTGCAGTGAACTGACAAAGGGGTAGAATGCGAAATATGGCAAACGTTCCGTGTCACGACCGAATGGCCTTTCTTATAACAGAGCCACTGAGACAAGAGGAACTAGTTGTGACTGCTTGACTGACAACTGGTTAGTCCACATCAGTTTATTTCTTTCAGCGGGAACACATTCTCCTAAGTTTTTGCGAACAGAATTTTAAATGTACTTGCACTCAGACTTAAAAAAACACCAGTCGGGATTGACGGCGCAGAAGTCTGCTCAGACTTACTTTAAGCCAGAAACTGATCATTTGCGGATGGGATCACACACTAATACGAAGATAACTTAGCTGAGTGCAACATGCGAGTAACATGTGCAGCGTTCGAATGCGAACCTATAAGATCGCAGCGAAATGTTGATGAGCAATAAAATATGATAAAAAGTGTGATCAACCCATATCACAGAAAGAATGTTAACCACTGAGCACGGCGCTACAGTACCCCGGTGTACCGCTGAAGCATATTAAATGCACTTCGGTTGAGTAAAGGCATTTTGGCTTGCCCACTCGTCCCGAGTGACAGATTAACCAACATGCAAATGATATATTCAGGTGGCATAAAAAACAATGCTCAACAACAGGTTGTCGATTACGTAATAAGATAATTGCATATTTTGCATATTCGGTTAGTCTCCCATGTATATCGATATCGGATGGCGTCTTGAGAACGTTTCCGCAGTCGTTATTGACCGTATGGCAGACAAATATCGCGACTTCGCCGCTAGCTAGCCATCAGTTGCAGTGCCTAATTTGTGGTGTTGTTCGCGTGATAAGCCAAATTGTTTACCACAGCGGTGAACGTAAAATATGAATGCCGAATGCGACGACAAGCTGAACGCTACTGTTACCCGTTGTGATCCTCCGATGCCAGTCCATATGGGATCTTCGATGAACACTCCTTTCAACAACCAACTCTCCATACCGGAAACGCTCGAAAGTAGCACACTGGTGGTCGCAGTCACCGTCAGGATTCCGAACAGTATCGACAAACATTACTAAATTTATAGGCCTTTTTTGGCGTGCCAAAAAAAAGCAAAACTAAAAGATGCGACGTAATGTTATTTGTCATGTTGCCACACAGTACTACGCAGTTGAATAATATTTGATTCTGGGAACGGGATATGCAGAGAAGGATGCCACCCTTTGCGAAAAACGGTAGGTTGTAAGGTTATATGACCAGGACATCGCTTCTGGTTTTTACAAGATTTTTTAAATTCCCATGGACATTTCTCGTTAGTTGCCTCACTTCCATGAACAGAAGACCTAGCAGTTCTGGTTTTTGCGATGCTTAAGAAAACCTTCTGAGGAGTAGTTTTTTTGCTGTGCCTCAAAGAGAGGCTTCTCTTCCAAAGGCATCTCTGTGTTTAATGAAATATGATGCTACCAGTGAATTACTAGATACACAAATGTGGCGGACACAACGCAGACGCTCCTTTTCACAGAGTTTGTGAGAATGTAAGCCGCTTTGTTGGCTTACTAGAGGATCGTGTAAATTTCTAATTTTTTCGCCTCTTTCACTGCATGCTCGTTTCAGTTTTGTTAACTAAAGGGAACGTCTGTTCTCACTATAAGAAGGGAAATTTCACATTTTTTGCTATACTGCACCAGTTTTGCTAACTGAGCGCCGCGTTTTCTGTTTTTGTTTGTAGTAGTAAACTGTGGTTAATATGTGGACGCATAGTCTCGGCAAGCGAGAGAACCTGAGGGAACGGTACGCTAAACATCATGGACTCAGAGAGGTCATAGACTTATTCCTGTTTTACATTACTTCTTGGTATTTCATTGTTGCTGTTCTCTCATAAATCACATCCAATAGCTTTAATTGCGGCGGGCAGTTGCTCAACGGTAGAGCTTTTGCTTCATATACGAAAACACCCGACTTCGACACCCGGCTGCTTCGTCAACGGATCGCTAGCAGGCTGAGCACCAGGCGTTCCGAAAGTGGTCACAACAATCATGCGTTGGCATGGTTGTCAGCTGCATCGATACAGGAATCGATGAAATAACAGCTGCCTTTGCATCCCTTTGTTGCATCGTTAATTATAGCCTATGATTATAGTCCATCGTTTTAGCAACCAAAATGACATATAAGCGTCTTGTGATGTGCAGAAGGCGGGTTCCGGCAGCGCAAAAATTTGAGCTCTGTTTTCGGAAAAGTACAGCTGGGTTCGCTTATAACAGTTGCTTCGCTAATTTCAGTGACGGACACAGGTGGGCACATTTCGTACTGGAATGATAAATTATGGTTCTGCTGATGCTTGAGTTTCAAAAAGTTTTTGAGAGTAAGATCCGCCGTGGCTGCAGTATTTGGCGGGCGTCCACGCTCTCGCTGAAAAGCCGTTCACTAGAATGCCGCGGTTTTTCTGTGTGGCTTCTGTCTCAGTGCACAGCGAACATTGTAAGGCGGATTACTGTAGGAGGCAACATGCCTACGGATCGTGCCTGCGTTTATGCTACAATTTATAAAATCCGTGAATTCTGGAACATATATTGTTTGCATGTTCTTCCTTACACTGGAAACAAGTTCGTAATCAAGAGTGGCCATCGGTGTGCCAACCACCTGCGACAAAGCATCGCAAGGAAAAATAAAGGCAAATTTGAGCGTTCCAGAAGTTTGATTAATTTGCTTACACTTTTGTTCAAAAATTAGAGAAAAAACTTTGTTTGAAAGATTATTCACTAATGGCGGTCGTTATGGATGCGTCATCGTTTGCCAGGATCACATTACCAGTGGCAATGAAAGTTGCAAAGGTGCAAAAGACGAACCTTCAACCGCAAGTGGAACTCTGGCCAGCCGATGGCAGTCGGAAGCCTTAACCGCCAGACCACAACGGATACACTGCTGACTAGCAAAGAGGCAGTGGTCGGTTCCTTGAAGTACGATTGAAAGAAAACAAAGTATATGCAAAATTTTCCAGCTTCTTATCCGTCTACAAATGATAGTCGATTAATCTCCCCCAAAAGAGGTGAAGGATATGATCATAGCAAACCGTAGTTGATTGTGAAGTGAACATTGTACCCTTCAAACTTCAACCATTGTGTGGCAAGCTTCTCAATGAGTCCGGTAGATGCACAAACGGATGTACATAAGTACACATGGACACACAATCGGCACAACGCGCCATACAGACTGACTTTGCCGTGACGAAAAGCAGCGAAAGTTCTGACATTAACTTTTTTCTAAATCATTTCTTTTGAAAATGCAGAGATGAACCCGTCCTATATTGCGTGCGATTCAAGAATGTTGAACTTGCATGAAAGCTACGGTCCTGGCTGCTGCCGGCCGTGCAGCTTTGCTTTCCAAATTATCTATTCCATTTATTATCTTTAATTTATCTAAACTTTATATTTTATCACCCATGCTTTGTTTTAAATAAAAACCCATTTAATAAAAACACCGATTTAATCGTTTACTCCTGCAAACAATTCGTAACTGTAAGCGTTGCACTTAGATACTTCCATACCAGCACAATTTGCCTCACCGCTAAGGCAGAATAAGCTTTCCCATGTAGCATTTCACAGCAAATGTTTGCACAAGTACTGAATGGCACCGATCGCCATTTTTATTTATTTATATGAGAGAGAGAGAGAATCTTTATTTACAATAAAGAAAGGAGCGGCTTGCCTTTACAACAAATTGCAAATTTCATTTTTCACGTGGGCTATGCATGTTCAGCAACTGCATTGCGTGATACCTTGTCGATTTTTATGTCACTTTAGTTTTATAGGTTTCACACGTATAGCTGCTTTTTCAAGTAAGGTCATGTTTCAAGGTGAAACCAGTAACAGACCAGAGAGCTGCAGCCGAAATTGATTACTCTCTCGCAGTTTGAAAGTGGGACTCCAACTCTACTCTACACTGCACTGCTTTGTATTCGTGGTCAGTGATGTCATCGTGCCAAAACTTTTCGCACAATTGTATTCCCCCCCCCCTCCCCTCCCTCCCCTCCC
>JPKZ01003206.1:73657-84558 GCA_000803305.1 Toxocara canis
TAATAGACAGAACAGCAGTGCACATTCGAAAGCACTCCTTTTCTGGGTAAAATTTCCCATTACATGGGCAATATCAAATTCGAAAATCGCAAAAGGCGGTAATCGATCGATGGGCAAACAACCGAACATGTTTCAGCGGCAAATCGACTCAGATGCGTTCTAGAACAAACTGATGCATCGAATTTAAAATTATCGCCTAAAATATTCACCGCATCATCAGTGTGGCCAATTATATAGGTGCACTGTTTTACACACTATCTCACTTCTTTGTTCGATTTCCATTTCTGAGAAGTTGACGTTTAATGAACGCCTAGCAAATTTATCAGTACACATCGCATCGATCACACCACGAGCAAGTCACATGTTCCACTCGCATTGCACACACCGTCTGCGCCTTTGCTCATACTCGATCAAACGTAACCATCCGTGCATACCGTTGCTTCGGTGACACTGCCGCGCTGTTCGCTTTATCGTCTTCAAATGTCGGCCAAATTGTTCCCGATGCTCGAAACCAGTGTTGTGTGCACTGCAGCTGTTTATGTGCTGAGTGACGTGGGAATCCGCACATTCTTTAAGCCTTCAAAAGCAGAACGTGGGTCCTAAACGCTTGGAATGAGACCCATGTTAGACTCGTTAAGGGCGCCTCTTAAACGTTTGGTCTTTGGAGACCCCAGTTCGGCGTTTAAACATTTAGGTTACGCATTTTCGTTGAGGAAATGATTTGTAACGTGAAATTTCAGGTAATTCTCCATTACTTTTTAAAATAAGTTTATATGCTTAGATACAGAATTTGCGACACATAATGTTGTAACCGTTTTGCTAGTGGAGTGATGGAGTCGATGGAGATCCATCATAAGTACTTGTCCGGAGCATTGCGATAAGCGAGTCCTGATTTTGCTTTAACCAGTAGAGTGAAATGAGTCCTCAATGTGTAGTGAACGGGGGATTCGTAAACTCGTTCGTTTGATCCTTATCTTTGTGCACCGTATAGCTGCAGCGTATGAAACTGCGGTTAAAAATTTTCAAACTTGTTATGAGGTTTCATTGCCGGAATGTTTGCCAACTTGAGCTTGTGGTTGTGTTTGCCCTTCATCAGCTTTGGGATCCTCCCTGAGAAAAGCTCTTTAATATTAGGGGTACGCTTAGAAAGGCTGGACCTCATTGGGGAAAGACTGATCGGAGAGATTCCAAACGAACAGTAATGTCTGACTTACCCGAGAAGGAATTAGTTGAGATGAAAAAGGAGGTACGAAAAAAAAGCATGTAACTGACAAGGCCAAAGCATCTCTTCAGAATTAAATTGCGTTCGTGTAACATTGGTGTCATTGAGTGCACACAACCTAGCGCTCATAACGTAACAGCGAGTGTCATTTAGTAAGCGTAACATCGCCGAGTTATTGTTTTTCGTACGAATCTAAATAGTTGCTTGTGTTTTGCATCGTTTTCTAGACCACCAGTGATCGGTTACGATGGTACCACTCATTTTTACATAACGTTTACCAAAAGGAAGGAAGGTGGTTTTGGTGCTCATGGCTCCTTAATAGGAGGAAGGGGAAGAAGAAGAAGAAGAAGAAGAAGAAGAAGAAGAAGAAGAATAGCCTTTATTCACATGAATAAAGAAAACTGCACGACGCAGTGAAATATATAACAAAACGACATCAACATAAATGAGGTTAGACAGGTACACGTGTAGATAAATTGCACATATATACAGAAAGAATCGAGTGTAATGAGCAACGAATAGCAAGGAAAAGAATGATAGGAAAGGCAGAATCATTAAATATAATAAAGTAAGCGAATTAAACGAATGTGAAATTCAACTCAATAAATTAGATCTGCTATTATTCTGAGGTCAAATGAGTCGAGGCGACTCATGAACACAGAAAGGTTAACAAGTCAATCGTTGTCATCGTGTTCATGCGTATCAACGAAACACAGCGCATGAAAGTACGGTATAAAATATTTTGTAAATAAATATAAATATTTTGCTTTTCGAGCGGAAATGCGTCGTAAAGATTGAGAACCATAAGTACGGTACACTCGGTTTTTGAAACGATCGTATAAGTAGAGCACTGCACCAACCTCGCGAAAGAATTATACTATATGAAGAATTCGATACGGTGACATCACTGAACCACCAGGCAAAAAGACCTGCCCGTAATACTTCATGCATTCCATCCTCCTCCCTTTCAATTACCGCCGTGGCAATAGGTAGTAAATCATGCGTAATATCAGAAATAATAGCAGTAGTCCATGAGGCCAATACAGGTGAGCCAATAAGTTCTAGTACCAAGTAATAGTCTTGTAAAACATAAGATAACACAAAAGGCCAGCAAAAACATAGCAAAGTCCCAAAGTGGCCCTTCTCATGTAACAGGTCGTTGGTAGGTCTCTCGCATTGTTGTTTACGTTGGACTGCCGGAACTTTACTGCGTCTTTGTGGAAGCTACCTTGACACGCTCTACATGGTAAAGTGTTCGGAAATGCTAAAGCTCGGACTCATTTGAATTTTGGGAATTGGTAATTCGTCCCTTTTAACGAAATTTGTATTCGTTCTAGGAATCCGAATTCTGAGAGAATTTGATCTTCAGAAGATAAAAGTAAAAACGAAATTGCTCGCGAAAACGCTGCTCTACAACTAATTTGGCGTTGTGCCAAAGCGCAATTGCGAAAGAGACGTGTTTTAGCATGTTCGTGATCAAAAAGATTCGACGATTTGCAGAGTAGGCTACGGGGTGCTTTTAAAAAGGTGGTGTGCGATTGTGTGGGACAAGCGCAAAATGGCAGTGAGTCTTTCGCAGACGACACTTTCGTTCGCTGGATGCGGATTTCTCTGTATATATCATGCAGGTGTTTGTGCAGCCGTAAAGGAGTATGCGCCACAACTTCAGCGCAATAAAATGGCCGGCGCATCGGCTGGCTCGATTGCTGCTGCTGGACTCATATGCAACATTTGCATTTCGCAAGCAACCAGCACCATTCTCAAGGTTGTCACGCAGGTAGCAGCTTCTTCAGTTCTTATTAGCGTTTGGTATTGTGCTCATTGACCTACTTGATGGGGCGCCTACCTGTTTACAAAATCGTAACGGCGTTTTGCTCCACAGCGTTCACTCGCCGCGCCAAAAAAGGCCTTTCTTCACGCATCTACATAAGAGTGGCTGTAAGGACTGTAAAGCTGTTAGGCTGGCTGACGTTGATCGACGACAGGCGAATGGTATGGGACACTGATGGTTATTTCTGCGCAACGAGCACAGTGTAGCAGAAAACGACATTGATAAGCTGTGTAGAAAGGCGTTNTCTAGTAGGACTGGAGAGTGTGGACGTCGTTGATTGTTTATGTGCTGCGTTAATTAGATGGTGCAGCATCGTCATACAGTCGATGAGGGAGGTTAGTCACGCTACATTAAAGATTTCATTGGCTGGACGCCAGTTTACAATGTGATGGGGAAAGGTGGCCCTAAACGATGCATTCACGAGAGTGGTAATGAAGGGAGGTGTAATTCAATGGGAAGCAACTTCCACTTTAAAATTTAAGGGAATAATTAGATTCGTTCTGGGATGAGTAACGTGCGCGTATGTGCGTTTACTTTTCCTATTGCACGACAATGCTCCAGTTCACAGAGAAATGGCAACTGAGATGCGAATCGGATGTGTTTTAGGCGCGTTCCCGAGCGTTGGGTGCGTTGCATCCCTCATTCAATCTAATCGAGGTGGTGCGCGCCAACTTGGACGCGACATTACCTGACAATGCACATGAGCTGTGCACGGGTCGTCTTCAGATCTCACTTACCCGAGAGTGCGACCGCAAAAATGTGGTCGTTTCAGACTTCAGAAGCAAACAAGAGCTTATTCAGGTTCGCTTGCTCTACTTTTCCTCTTACTCGCATGCTACTTCAAAATCTTTTTCCAAAACTGGGCACTCGTTTACTCGATCGTGATATGTGCAAAAAGTAAAAGATTCGAGGTTGGTTAAGAAATTCGTTTGTAGAAGTTAGTGGCGATTCTCTGCTTAGTTGTTTTTTACATTGTACCTGCACAGAATATAAAGGAATTCCCTCTTCCTCTTTCTCCTCCACTCCCCCCGGTCTTTACACCGCTGAACCAGGTATAGAACGAACTGAAACAAAGGCAGAACAGGAAGAAAGAATAAACCATACGATTATGATGACCAAAAGCTTCTTTTAACTGAATTTGGGCTATTTTTGAACGCCGAAACAGCAGGCGCTGAAATGGGCACCATTAGGAAATTTATTAAACACTCGGATGACCCGAAAAGGCAATTTAAGGATGAGAGCTGTTGGAACAGTTGGAAGCTGTGAGCTAGTAATAATCGATCAGAATAAGAGAACATTGAATTAAATATAATATCGTAGCAACCACTAACAATTTTGAAACATAATATGAGGTTTAACTCAAGGTGCTTTAGCGACTTTATGCCGAAAATGCTGAAAAGAGTTGTATAATTCGGACTGTATGAACCCGGAAGAGTTCTTCGAAATGCTTTTCTCGTGACACTGCATTTGCAAGTTTTCCAGTACTTTTTTTTTCCGATTTAAATAATGGCGACAAAGTTTGACGATCATATTCAAGAAAGGGACAGCAATAGATAATAGAGGCCTTCCAGAATGTTAAATGCAGTTATAATGAGTTGCCCATAAGATATAACCAGGCCCCATAAATGCTGTGTTTATCAATAACTCACGAGGGGGCTGCCAATGTGAAGATTCATCAACAAATATTCCTAAGTATCGAACAAAATTGGCGAAAGCATTCGGTTTTGCGTTAAGATAGGATAGCGGCAATCGCTGCGATACACAGTTGTTAGGGTTCTCTAAAGAGGTCCTGCAGACTTTTTTTCCAAAATCAGACTCATGGTTAAAAGGTAAGAGACAACATGTGCCTCTCTGCTTCTCGAACCCCTTCCTTCGAACCCCACTCCGCAAAGGTCGCGTTGCTTGTGAAAGTCACAGCGCTTAGAGGCAGTGTCAAGAAACATAGTGTATGTACCAGATGGGTCTCCATGTCTCTTTTCATGCAACTTGTTCAGCACATTCATGGGCACGAGTGGCGTATATATGACTGAATATAAGACAGTTTTTCAATGATTGCCCTGGTGTTGTGATCAGATATAACCATTTTCTTTTTCATTTTTTCGTATGTTGTTTTGGTTTCTTTGGACGATGAAATAACTGTATTTGCTACTCTCACCAACCTTTGTTTACTTATACTCGCTGTACAATACTTTTATATATATTAAACACGAGGTATGCTCGAAGGAAATCCGTCAAATCAACAAGAAGTTACCGTTTATGTCGTCGTAAGCGCTCTTCGAGCGCATTAAAAAATTGCCACAAAGAACAACCACAGTGTCATGTTAATTTGCTCAGAGTGGCACAAAACAATGACTTCTTGTCGTATGCCTCCAATTTTCTTATCACATATCATATCCGGGGCACTACTATATAGTTTCATTTTACCCTGTGCGACTCATCATATTAATTTGGGTGCGCTTTCTGCGTATTTCTTTTTGTGCAGCTGAAATTTATGTTTGCTAATTGCACCGTGCAACGTAAAGGCTGCTTGCTGCTCGATGTGGCAACGTTTCTCTTCTGATACTTCCACCGTAGTACGTAACAACTAAGTCGTTGTGGTTTACCTGTTTTCAGGCGATTCTGTGCAGTTGTTTCATTCCATACTACTGTGGTCGAACGCCGCCCGAGTTTCGTGGTGAGCAGTACTTCGATGGTGGTTGGTCCGACAATCAGCCGGTTATCGACGACAACACCATAACCATTTCGCCGTTCTCTGGCGAGTCCGACATTTGCCCCTCAGATTTCGACAGCGCGAGGGGAGAGCTTCTGGGATTATTTGTCACTTTTGCGCCATCTCTTAAATGTTTACCGACCGCTTGCACCACTGCACAAGATTATAAGTTTCTGAGAAAATAATCATTTAGTATGCGTTGTACAGCCGAATTTCTATTCCGTGGTTTTTTTGGCTGTGCATAACAGATAATTTGGGAAGTGATATGGGCAGAAAATTGTGTTGTTACACAGACGCAGAATTCCAGTGTTCCGTTTCGATCAATGAGCAAAACAGTGTAACGGGACTGTGGTCTCAGAGGTCTCGCAGACGCTATCTCTTTTAGCGTAGTGTTTTCGCGTATACCGTAAAATGTTGGAAGTAAGCCCTTAGTTCTCTACATCAGCTATCTCGAATATACTCCCTTCTGAGAGGTGGTACTAAATTGTTCCCACCATGAGTCACTGCTGTCGTCGCGGCATTCAAGTAGCATTCACGTAATTTGCATCACCACTTGTTTGATTACTGATTGCTGTATCCCTTTTGAGGGGCTGTATTGTTGCTGTTCAGCAGCAATTTTTTTTTTTTGGCAAAAAGACTTGTCGGAGCAAAAATGCAGAAAACAAGACACTTCCGAGGAGTTTTCTAACTTCTCGGTCAGGGGTCGGGAGAGCTGGATGGAATCGATTTATTCACTGGTAGCTCCTTCCATTTTAGTTGGCTTCATATACTGAGTTAAATATCAAGCCATTGATATAGGCCGTCAAAGATAGCTTTCAAGTTCATCGCAGCACATGCGTTGGTTAGCCACTCCCTGTCTTAGCCAAAGTTGAGCACTTTTTTTGCACGACAGCCTGAGGCATCGTAGTCGTGTTTGGAGTTCCGCAAAGCGTATTGTGTTGTGCTTTTGCGTTTAAGAGGAAATGCAGTATGTTCATTTTCAGCTTATTCGATTTTGGTTTTGCTGGCACGTCGATACGGTTCACGGCGCGAAACATATATCGAATGACTGTGTGCCTTATTCCGCCGTCTACAGAGGTCTGTTCAAGGATCTGTCGACAAGGCTTTGAAGATGCGGTGCGCTTTTTGACAAGAAATGGTGAGGTTGCATTGTATGCACACTCGCTCAGTTATCTCTTTAAGCGTGCCGTAACAATTTAGTTACCCCAGAAAGGTTGATACTCACTGACTTATGTTTTGCATTTCACTGCCGCGCTTTTGGCGTAACCCGTTGTCACATTTTCTAAGTGCCACGCTTTTATATATGTTAAATGCAGCAATCTGAAATTAGCGCAACCGTTCCGAAGAGGGAAGGCAGTTCTTATTTTCGCAAGTGATAAGCCTCGAACAAGTGTATGTCTCGGACGCGGAAATTTTACCAGTAAGTTCATTTTCATTCATAGATGTGCCGGTGTTTTATAGTGTTAGTGTGACTGTGTTGGTGAGCGAGGGAGAACATAGAGGAAAGTCTGTTGAGAAAGTTATTTTCTTTGGAAAGGCAGATGATCTTGGAATGCCAAATATCAAGCTCATAACTTCAACGTTTGGAGTGCGGCACAGCGATCGTGCATATTCTGCTGTCCAGTTGGAGATAAGTGTTTCAATTTGTAATACTTTCAACAGTCGCTCAAAGCGTTTTGAAGCACTCTGTAGCGTTCTTCCACTACTTTTTGATGCTTCAAAGAAATTTGTTTTAACGGAAGACATATTGGAAGATGGGTCCCGCGTTGATGCACTTATTTATGATTTCTGTCAGGGCCGCACTGAAATCCCGGTTCTGAATCCGCAGAGTGCGGCATATTTTGAATTCCTGTCTCTGTTTGTGATGGGGTCTTGGAGTTATCGATCGAAGACTGGAAAATATTCTTGGAAACTGCGCAGTAAACGAAGGAAGTTTGCCTTGATGCAATCATGTCTCCTTCGCTTTTTTTCCAAAAGCTTTTCCTCAAGAATTTAATAGCTGATTCACGTGTTTTGCGTTGCTATTCTCAAACGTTTTTGATATGTAGCTCCCGTCGTTCCGTTGTTTGACGCTACTTTGGGTTTTTTAAATCTGTTCAGTTCATCTGGAGGTAGTTTTTCCGAGACTTTTGCGGTCTAGCGCTAGTTTCTGTGCATGTTTCAATGCATATCTGAGAGCTGTGTGTCGGCAAACGTCTGAGCTTATTTATTACATCGAATTTGGCCTTAGCGAGTCAGTTGATGTGTGGATCGGATGCGTTCTTGTTTTTTCGTTTTTTTTTTTGTTTTTTTTGCATATTTGCACAATGAGTGGTTGTGTTTTAAGCGCTTGTTAGGATTCTTGTTTATAGGGATCGTTCCGTGTATGAGGTGTCTCGCTGTCCAGTCTAATCTGGTCGACGCGTATACTGCAAAAATTACTGCCAACACTCGCACACGCTCTCAGCACCAACTTCCTTCTTCTGCCAGCAGGTCATATTTTGTAAGCACGCTGTAAACTTGGAGATTCGAACTCAAATCCAGGGACTCGCACATATTTAAAGAATTACAAAGTTGAATTGGCTGCATTCGACGCTTTTACAACAGTTGTGTTCTGCTCCTCGTTTGTTTTTTGCCAAATTATGGCTGCTATAGATAACGCAGGCTCCTATTCCATTTTAGAATAAGCTTCTGATTTTTTGTCATGAGTTCTCTTTTAAATCCTTTCAACTGGTTTTTGAAAATTGGGCCGATTTTAAATTAGACTAGCTCCAGTTCTAGTCGAGTAGGTTGCTGTGGTGCATATATGTTTGAAGTAATTATGCCAAAAACTTTTATCATTAAGCCAAAAACATTGCGTTCATTTAATTCGGTGCCATTAAGAAAAACTGTTTTCGTTTTTCTGGGTTCTCTGTTTCTCATATTCTTTTATCAAGATTGTTGTAGAAGAAGATTGGATGCCGAGTGCAACGCTTGCATCGAAAACAACGATGTCGGTGGGAGTACGCCTATATCTTCCCTGTTCCCGCAGATTATGCAGAAAAGTATGTCTTGCACGTTTCATTCTACGTTCATTAGAAAAACGAAATGTCAGCAGTGCAGGGAATAGGGTGGCTGTTGGAGAGGTGTTTTTTTTTTTCTTGCTGTGGTCTGGACGAAGGTAAGGTTTAACGCTGCTAGTGCTGACGCGACTTAGAGGCGTCATGCTTATGCACGTGCTTCGTCTCAGACTAGGTGTTAATCCGTTGTGAATGAATCAGCAACTCAGTAAATTCTCTATGCAACCTTGCTCGATGTCTCGGCTGTACGGTGACCTTATATGTTTATCGCTTCATGTGCAGTTTTGCTTGAAATGTGTTTGATGAAACGTCGAGGAGCGTAGTTATATGTTATGAAGGTAGTTAGCGTAGTCTATGCACTTTTTTATGGTTGGCTGTGACGAGCTCAACACTCGAATAGTAAAGAACAGCAAAAACTGTGCAACCTGTGCAGCAACGCAACTTATAAGCGCAAACTATGCGAAGACTGTATAATTGCCGTGCTATACTGTCAGCTGCTAACCAAATGAATTCTGATATCCTGTGCAAATGAATGCAATTATTTTTTGAAAGTATGGCTGCCTTGGCCATTGATTAAGCGATGGTCCCCGCAAGCGCTAGTTATCTGGACAAGTTCAGTTGCGGGTCGTTCAAAGTGTGACCGAACACGTGAACTGTAGGTAAAGACGTATCAAGTGGACCGACAGACTGATGAATACAAACGGACACATATTAACGTGTGATTATCTTGATGGTATGCAGTTGGTGTTTAGGTTCTGGAGCCTTTTGTTTAGCATGACGTCTGCTATAAGGAACGTAATGCTTGTGCCGAGTTTGACGGGAGCATTGTGTATCGGATTGTTCAACTAGCAAAAGGCTTTCACTACGAGCCATTGGCCCAATGGAAAGTTATGATCGCTAATCAAGCCAATACCATCTATCATCTTTTGGTTGAAGGCATAACTTTAAATCTTGATGGATGCGACAGTGGTGGGTGGTGGCGAAACGTAACCTACTGTCAAACTATCCTGTATTTGATCGGCTTAATAGTAAAATGAGTCCTGCTGCTTGCCGGACTATAAAACATGAATAGTTGCCGTCATTTTTATTTCAGATATTTTACTCATTTTCTGAAACCGCTGGATTATTTCAGCCCTTGATGAGGCTTTAGAAGGCGAAAACCGATTGTATGCATATCTTTTTTCGTTTCGAATTTTGCGATGGCTGCGGAACTTGGCAGCACCCGTAACGCTTCCATTCGAGATCTTATTCATTATTTGTAAAAAGTAAGCTTTTGTCGTGATACCAGCCCTTCTTATGTTGGCGTATAAGTGTAAGCCGGATTGAATGCGCTCACATTGCACATCCTCCGATTTACTTCCGCTGTGGTTACTTCCGCTTCCGCTCACAATTACCACGCAGCTGTGGTCGACCGCGTTCGGAAAAATGAGGTGAAAGGTGCATACGAGTAGGTATTTACGTGCTTGATGCCATGTTAACTCTCTTTTGGATTGTGCAGCGACTGTACTCGCCTCTGCCTACCATCTCACATCACCAAGTGCTGGACTATTTAAAGGGGTGTTGCACATACTTTCTCCACTCTCGTCGACTTGACGTAATTAACTTGTCGACACATTTACTTTTATATTGACTGGTTCCTTAAAATGAAGAAAATAATTTTTAACTGAAAACCTTGTAAGTTCACTCAGGTGCTATTTGAAGCAAAAAAAGAATATGAACAAATTCACGCGAAAGAGTGTTATTGATGGAAAAGAATACATATGATAACAGAAAGCATCTGTTCTCAACGTTTATACCGAGCAAGATTCCTTTTTTTCGGAGTTCTCTTAAGGGGCGACTAGAGGTATCGTTTTTAATGTTTTGCCAGTATAACCATGCAGGCGCGTAAGTGCGCATTTGCGGAGGTCGTTGAAACAGAATAGTTTTCCTTTCAATTATCTTTACGAAATGAAAGTCATTTCACTTTTTGCGATGTTTTTCGCTTCCATGAGAATTGTAGTATTATAGATCCGACCGTGTTGTCATTCGTATTTTATGTTGGTTGGTTCATTCCCCCCCCCCCCCCCCCCCCTCTCTCTCCCCCCCCCCCTCTTTGTTTTT
>JPKZ01003206.1:84797-103869 GCA_000803305.1 Toxocara canis
CACCTGTTTCCCTTCTTCCGCTTTCGATTGCTTTTCCCAGTTTCTCGCTCACGCGCTATGCAAATGTTCCTGTTTAATTTCTGCTCATGTCTTCTTTTTTTCCCTCTTCGCTGCTTTCCAACCCCACCATAAGGTGTCACCTCGACGTATGGTGTGACTACAGGATGAAACGCGGATTATGGTAGGCGGGTGACGCTCAAATATTTTTAAATGAATTTTCGTAGGACAGGAAAGCAGGATTTCCCGAACGAACTAGAGGTGGGAATTTGCATAAGAAGCAGGTTCTACTTACGGATGGCATTGGAATGTTGATGGGAAGTTGCATTCGCTTTTGCAGTATTACAAACTGGTTGGCAGGCCTGATGACGACCAACTGGGTGACAGAACGACTTCAGCTCGTTGTCGACTTCGTGCTCAAAGAACTCGGGAATCAGAAAGCGATGTACAGCGCAAGGTAATATTTCACCATGTTTTTAGATCTTCAACGAGAGAAAAAGCAACATGTTGAATGAATGGCGTCAAGAAGGCAAAATATTCGAAAATGCCTAATGAATGAGTGTGTGAGGCTAATAGTTGGCAAGCGAAGATCAAAGCGGTTAAGCTGACGAACCACTACTGCAAAGACACCGTCTCTGTCGTTCTATCATGCACTAGCATTAGCATGCTAGAACGATAGAAACGAATAATATGCAACTTCCATTGAATACCCTCTTCCTTTCAAAATTCCGCGTGAAAACTTTGAGCGATAGATATCTGCGTTCACCATATTGCCATTTATAAACTCGTATATAGCCGGATTCATAGTTCTTAATAAATGGATGAAATGAGAAAGTCTGTGTGGCCCTTTTTGTAGAACAGCGCTCCTTATCGCTGAAATGCTGGAAGTCGCTGAGGATGGGGGAGGGGGGCGGGGGTTGGGATCACTAAATGGTAGCTTCTACAAGAGGTTTTCAAACTGCTTTGAATGGTTTGCATATACGGAATCCACCTTCTGCCTCAAATAGACCTCCCCCTCCCTCCCTCCTCCTTCAAATAATGTCTTCCTCCTATCTTTTCCTCATGTTTTTCCAGAAATAGGAAACATTTATTTATGGTAAAACAACTCGCCTTTTTACCCTCAAAACTCTTCTTATTTGAATCACTCCGACTAATGTGTAGGGTTAAGCTGAAAAGGAATTAAATATTTCGTTGAGTGTAAGTGCATAAAGATATGGCCTTATGCGAAAATAAAAATTTCCATTCCACTCCATTCAGTTAAGATTAAGTTTAGAAAGAGAAAATGCACTATAAATTGAGAAGCGATGACAGCAAAGGAGAAAACGTTTCAGTAGCTTCAGATATTGGTATAGCTACAAGTGAAGGTGCCCTAATCGAATACACTGTAATTATCAGAAGAAATAATTCGCCGACCTGTTTGCTCCACAGTTCTTTAAAACTTTTTCAAGCATTACCCTCCTATCGCTTTCCCATATCGTTTCCACTCCCGCGTAATCATTTCAGTAAGGTAATTCCCAAGTGTGAACAGGAGGCCATGAGATACTATTTTCATAAAAACCCGTTTTTGAGCCGCAAGGCATTTTTTCAGTTTTTTCGCTCCAGTTGCTCCTTGCACCCCTTCCATCCCTTGAGATACCTTCAAAAATAGAGCCCAGTCCCCTCGAATAGAGCTATTGTCTTAGGTGGCCGCGAAGGATACTGCCCTGGAGACTCCATTCGGAATAACAGGATGATTTTCTCTTTCTTTATATTGCTATGCGCACCAATTTCGCACAGTCAGAACTTAGAATTTACATATATCAAATCAGAAGAAGAAAAAAAATGTAATGTAACTTCGAAAAATTAGAAGAGAATTGAATATTGCAGTCGGTTTTATGAGAACTGAGGTGGTGGTAACAAATTCGTTTTGCCGCCAGTTTCTGCACCAAAACAAAGGTTGCATGAATACATAAGATGAAAACAGGGCGACAGCATGAAAACAAGGAAAAAGGAAAAGCATATTGGAAAGAAGATGATACCATTTACGGTTCAAGTTGAATGGTTTTATGGTGCTTATCTATGCATAAGCGCATTCGCGATTGGAAATTGATTAATGTAATGTTCTGTAACGCTTGTCAGTTCTTTGCAAGAGGTGTGTGTCTGTATATCCACCACCAGTAGCACCTGCACAACTAATGGCCTTTCATTTTTACTATATTTGCCTTGAGAAACTTTTGGCTCATACAATGTGCATACAGGGGAATGCTATTTTTTAAGCGTGGAGGTATAAGGGGAATAACCAGTGAAGTCTTCATGCATGATTCGTTGTGAAACTTATAGACTAAGCTATCAGCTGGCAGTAACTGAGCTCGATGTGAATAACACGTCACGATATTGGCAGTGCAATGAGCACGTGCTGAATATAAACCTCTCAGCCGACGCGCAATTGGAATTGGATGCGTTGCGGCGTTGCGATTCGCTCGCCTCCCGCAAACGTCTCCTCCCCAGTACTCAGGTTTTTTTTGCTTCCTAACAGTCCAGTTGGCTCTGATCTTCGAGAGGCAAGCTCAGTACAGTGTGTTGTTGAAGGCGTAAGCTGTTGTCATATTCCTTAGCTAATGTTGGTGTTTCCGCTATCCTCTAAGTCAGTCTTTTATTTAGAATAGTGTGTTCTAATATAGTATGGCATGTTTTAAATTTTTCAGATGAAGCTAATCTCTCCACGACTCACTTTGAATCCTCTTTGTGCACTACAATATGCTAAAATTAACGTTATACAGTGAACCGTATCGTACTTTGCTACCTTCCGGAGGTTGTCTTACTTTATTGCGACGAGTTTTAGCAATTCATAGTACGATATAATTTGTGGCTGGAAATACTAAACGTGATTAATTGCATCTATGTCCATAATTCAAAAAATGGAAAGTTCGCAATAAGAGACATGCCGCCTGCCGGAGAAGACTTGAACAGAGGGTCCATTTCTCTCTCTTCAACCAGCTTTAACGCGAAACATTGCTAACTGGCATATACGATACCGAGTAGTGAAAAGTTGCATAAGTGGAAATCTTACGCAGCCATGAAGTGGAGCGTCGTCCCTGAATTCACGCATTGTGTATTTCATTCTATTTTTTTGTGCGTCCTATAATTTGCTAACTTATTTGTTTATTTGTTGTTTTTGATGTATAGAAGTTTACTTCTTCATTCAAGTTCTTTGCGTTTTTTTCAGTCTAGCGAAAAACCGCTGAAAGGATTGGCGAAGGATGCTGCCGAAACGAGTGCAGAGAAGAACTTGGAGGTACTGAATCACGTTGTGCAGTATGCTAAAGCACACGATGCCGTTCTCGCCTATTACTACACTGATGACGTCGACAAGGTATTTATATGTATTGAAAAGCTTTAGACTGTAGAAATTATTCGGTAGAAAGGCTTTCATTGAGTGGCAAATGCTAAAGATATCGAGAACTTCATGTTTAGGGTGAATTATTCGTCCTAGTGATTGTCGACTTGCCTAATGCATTTGTTAAAGACCCTGAAATTTGCTTGTGATTCCGCACCATCAACTAGGGGGAGGAAGGAGGGAGGGAGGTCCGTACATGGTCGGAATTAATGTAAATCACTGAACTGAAAGGGTTTGCGGAATATGCAAATTAGAGTGCAGTTTTTGAGATGTGAACTTGGGAAATTTTCAAGATACCACTTAAACAGTATGGATGCCAAGAACTGCTCTTTTGAGCTGCGTATGTGCGAAATATTTGATGTGCGGAATGCGGAGAGACGTCATCGTTGCCATTCACATCTGGAGTACGATCCGCCGGTGCTGGACAGTCGACGAGCTCGATACCAGTCACAATTGGCCAACGAAAATTCCGATAGCGAGAGCAGCCCTGATGATGTGTTTATGAGGCGAGCCTTTCGACGATTCACCCTTCAGCAGTGCGCACCGCTCATCGTTTCGTGCAACAGCCGCCCAGCTTTCACATGCGATCCCTATTCTGGTCTTTCTGTGGCCGAAGAAGCCCACTCTCCTACCTCCAGTAACAGATACGTTCCTTCGCCGGCCTGTTGAGCAGATAAAAAATGATCAGTGGCTACCGGTAAAAGTGGAATAAGTCCAACTGAACTTTTTTACTGAAAAATACGGACTCACTTTTATGAGGGAGGGGAAGGGGAAGGGTGAGCGATAATTCATGTATAGCATCTTTTAAGGGCGAAGCAAATATGCTGTATTCACTGTGAACCAAATTCTCAGGTTGTGACAGGGAGTAACATTTACACTTCGCAAATCACAGTAAGCAGTGGAGCAACTAAAGTTCGTTTTTGTGAGTGGTTCTGTCAGAGCAACATCCACAAAGAGATCGGTGTCGTATCATTTCTACTTGCAGCTTGCAAATTTTGCAAGCTTGTATGAGCTCAATGTGTACATGTCACTGGGCTTGTTTTTGCACTTTTCTATGACTTGTCGAGAGAGGGTATTGTACATAGTAGTTGTGGAGCTTTCAACATCTATACAAATATTTGGTAACAGCATTGGGACTTTATGATAATGGGCCTTGTGACGTGTGAGACTTAATGTATCCCTAAGGACGACCAAAGGTTTGTAAAGAGTGAAGAGTGAAATTCCTTTAAGGAAGGAATCGCGTTTCCCAGTGATCTAAAACGCTGATCATTTGTATTCGTCTTCGAATATTCGTGTTTTCCTCAAAAGTTCATAAGCATATTTAAGTCGTCGGGACGCGAGGAGTTCCCAGATGAGAGCGTTTGTTCGTTCGCACTCCACACGTTCGGGCAAGACGAAGTTGCGGCGTAGTGCGACAACTTCAGCTCAACGTCGCACCGTCAGTAGCAGCTCTTTGCGCAAACAATCCACTTTCAACATTGGGCGCACTGCTGCGACGCGTTTTGCTGCTTATTCGGGCGTTGGCATGACGCCCAGTCATGCAGCGAAGAAAACATCAAGCCTCAGCTCCGATTCAGGTATCTTTGCAGTTTTGCAGTTTATATCTTTACAATCTTTACAGTTATATAAATAATTTCCGTGTCCTAGTCGCTTTAATTCTTTTTCATAGTTGGCTGGGTAGAACGAAATGAAATGCAGAGCTGGCTTTATAAAGAATTTTTCAGTGAGCAGTGATTAGTTAGTAAGACGGCATGGGAGGTGTAAGATCAACAAGTTGCCTAGATAAATGTTTATCTGTATCGTTCTCGGCCATAGAAAGGGTTATTCTGAATTCCCCACTTTTTTCAAGCTGCACTGGCACTTCGGCTTCCTTGCAGGTGCCGTATATACCGTTGCCTTACACATACATGTTCTTAATCCTGTTGCTAGTAAGAGTTTTAGCTGCCCCTACTTAGCCGATCTTCCCTTGCCATCCGCACCCATATCTTTCTCCTTCCAGTGCATTTATTGTTGAGCCTTTAAGACATGCTCGGCTGGGTTCCTGATCCTTCGCAGGTCTCCATTCTGTAATACCCCACCTAATGCAATCTTCCTTTTCTTATTCGAAAGCTCGGTTTACTAAAGCATAATTGTCCACATAATCACGTTCTGTTCGCCAAGAAAGCTCCATGAGACTGCAAGACCAGGTGTAACAAGTGCAACAATCGTCGGCAGATGTCAAACCTCTCGAAAGCAAAGTGGATGACGAATGCAATCCGCCCATTGAGGTCAGTGCTATAGGGCGGTGAAACTCGGTGAGATCGAAGGCTACGTCAGTCTCAACAAGCAAGTTCGATATGAGCCGAACCTCGACTTCAAAGGAGACGGAAAGCGGAGAGCCCGGGACTCTTCTACACGAAGCAGAATGCTGGTCGACGGTTGGAGAAGGCGAGACTGAATTTGCGTTTTCATATGACACAGTTCCGAAGCGAGCTGGCATAGTGGGCTCTGTTACCAATACAGATCGGTTGGACATAACACTGAAGAGTTCCAGATCAGTCAGCTGAGTTCTGCTATGAATAAAGTGTCCATTTGATGGTCGAAGAACGTGTATAGACGATCCAGTGGTTAAGATGTTCGGTGAGCGATGAAACCGCGCGCCCGGCCTAGGACGAAATGTGTTTTTGTTGACTTACGTCCGTGGTGGAAGCAACGTGCAGTCGCGATGGACTTTCTCCTAAATAAAGGGTGTACCATGTAACTAGTAAACTACAGTATGCCATAATATCATTTACGTCCCGTTCCGTCCACCTGCTTCTTTGTTAAACTAGAGAGGAGAGGAGGTGCACGACCGCGACATGCGAAGTCTGGCCAGAAGTTGATGTGAGGCTTTAAGCGTGCATTTGGTAAAATGGAATTGATCGTTATGATGGTCGAACGCAGATGTGGAGACGGAGGTTTTTTGCGCCCGAGCGTCGGACCTTTGGTATTAACGAGGAATACGACCGCGAGACCAAGCAGTGAGGTGACGCTTTCAGTGTTGCCATCCATCGTTCTGTTCAAGACAGTGTGATATGCGTTTTATGATGTCTGATGCTTACCATACTCAGATGCCAATAATGAGCCCGCCCTTTCGATTTTTTTCGAATCGATCCTAATCTTTTATTTAGTCAGTAGGCAAGGGCTGCCTATACGACAGTACAAAGACGATACAAATACAGTGCAAAGATAATGCAAAGATTATTCGCTTCCCGATTTGCATATCATTTAATTAAAGGATCGTTCGCTTAAGTGTACGTTTTTTTTCTCCATACAACACCTTTACATCACCATTCAACTTTTTTTTTCTCTCTGTCTGTGATCCAGCAATGCTTGATGCGCTTTTTGGGTGGTCGCACAGCTGAAGCTGCTGTACTCGTATCTACTGGCGGAGTTGCCGCGGTCGGTGTAACATTATATTCGAAGAATATTGAGAACTCCAGATGTGTTTAGACGAGCTGCATTTAATCTTCTCAGCCATTTGCTCGATTGAATATCTCAAATTGTTCCAGCAGCAGTGATATAAACATCAAGTTTAGTCATACTGTCACTTACAATACGATCATTTGCGCTGTTACATGGTTGCCCAAGCCTGCCCCATGACTGGAAATATGGTAGTTTAGAACAGTTTGTCTAGCTGGGAATGTATACACTTCTGGTATAGTGGCTAATAGCTCTACAAATCGCGACTTGTCTGGTAATGACTGCTTTATGACGAGTTGTCTTCAAAGTTGCAGTAAACTTTGTTCTACTTGCCTTCATCGCGTATGTCGTTCTCCTCTTGCCGCATTCACTTTCGGAATTCGCCGTGCACACATGAACGGGGACATTGGGGTTGAAATCAAGCATATCGGAACTGCTTGTACATACATGTAAAGATGACGTAAAACGAATTCGTTGTGCGCCAATGCAAACTGCAGTCACTGAAGAGCGAGTAGGTAGCGCTGGCGACTGATACAGCGGATGGTCGGCCCTGAGTACTGCACTGTCGACAGGCATAACGTATCTTACTTGCTTATTTTTCTATCCATTCTCCTCCCAGTCGCGCCTAAGAAGACCGGAGTATCACAAGAATTCTCAGGGGATCGAACGAGATTCGACTCTGGTAAGCTACACAGATTATGATAGTGAGGGCAACAAACAGGGCTCAGGCAGACTCAGTCGAATTTTTCTACTATAAATGAGGTGCGCCTTTCTTGATCCTTTTAAGTGTTGTGCCTATACTCTACTCCTTCCCTCTCCCAGCAACGACTACATGCTTTTGGCAGTAAAATTCAATAAGGGTTCGCCCGAACCTCAGTAGGCACTACAAGTAATTCCAGTATTATGGCTGTTCTTTTAGAGGGTCGTCAAAAGCCCGAAAGAGCCTCTGCGTGATAAATAGTCTGATCCAATCAAATAATATGATTTGCTCTTTTTATAAAATAAGCGAAAATTATGAACCGCCTGTTAACAGCAAGTGTCTGCTCATAGTATGCAGATAATGACACCAGATAAAAACAACATAAAACATCGACATCGCGTGGCAGTGCGTCTATACCACCCGGCGATGTCAAAACACAAAAAAGTACGCTTACTTTTTGTATTACATTATTCTTTAACCTGACACAACAAGTATCCATTGCGAAATGAAACCCAAAACTTCACTACTGTACTGCTGGCACCTGCGAGAATAAAGTATAGTACAGCACTCATACTATTTCCATTGGGAAAAATAATGCACCGTGGTTGTACCAAAAGAGTAGACAGTGGCATCACTGAGTGCAGTCTAGCTCTAGCTGCTCTCTTTGGCCGTTGCAGTTCTTTTTTAAGCTACTATTGGCATGGGATTTCGGCCTTTTACCTGTATTTGCCAAGTGAGCATTTTCCAATTTTCGGAATCAAAGAAAGCAGCAGCGCGCAGCAGCCAATGTGTACAGTTGTTGTGACGGTCTCCAGCTGAGCACTTTGTTGCATTGTGAGCTCAATCTACGAATAAACAAAGGTACAGCCCATGAACCAAGTGGCACGACTGAATTGTTGTTTTCTCGCGTTTCATCCTCCTGGTGGAACTACCTTAAGTCGGAAAAAGATCAACGAAACGCCAACGTAGCGTACGCAGAAAAATTTCAGAGAGTAGGTTAAAAATTGATACGGATATAAAAGACATAGAAGGCTCCGAGAGTTTTACGATTGGGGACGAATTATTGTGGGCTTTTTTAAAATTTCTGGTTTGCCATTTCGAACTAAAGCAGTTGTTTTCACGTTGTTCTGGAGGTATCGGTGGGTAAGCTCATTCACTTCCGAGTAGGCCAGAGCTAACTTACAAACGGTCGCCGGCCTGTCCATGAGCAGCTGCCAATAACACGTCATAGCACAAACAGCCAACAGTGAGCAAGCGCTAGCAGTCTCCAGCACAGCCTTCCGATTGTTTTGAGCCCTCGAGCGCGTTCTGCACATAGGCGGCGATGTACAAGGGAGTGCCGTCGAGGCTGTCGTAGTGATTGAAAAAATCTGTTCTCATCAGCGTTTTATAATCGGGTCGTAAGTTCATATCCTTTATGAGACTGAAATTTACCTCAGTAGGCCGCACAGGACCCATTTATTTGCCCTAATTTCTGGATTTTAATGTGCCTCTCTATGGGTTCCAAAGAGGCGAAGTAATACGGGTGTGACAGTAGGACAGGAGATGGTAGAAATCTAGAAATTCTGGCCAACGTCACCTTAAAAAAAACCTTTTTGTTCCGTTAGTTCCAGATCAGGTTAAGACTTTCATGCTGTCAAACGCGAAATTAGCGAGTTACTGGGGATAAGAATCTTCTACCAGGCATCAAATCCAGAATTTGGGGGACACTAAAGGCTGCCACCGAAGGTTGACGAACGCCAGGAATTGTGACAAGATAGTCGTTGTATGTGCTAAGAAGTCACAGTACCGTGTGAGTGCTACGTCACCCTTGCGGTCACTGACTGATTGATTTTAATGGCAGACAAAATAACGCTTCATGATCGCATGAATTTAGTAAGGGGAATTCACTTGCGGTGGAAAACAGGACGATGAACACTTTACGAAATGTACAACACCTAACGTTCTTAAAAAGACTTTAAAAAAGCGAAATCGTAATAAAATAGGGCTTTCCAAAGAAAAATTTCAAAAGTCAACTCGCCGAGATGTTTGGTCAAAATTTTATTTTTTTAAAAAAAAAGACCTCTGCGAACTGGCGAGATCGTGTTCTTCTAGGGTATCATCGCAAAGGATCCTGTGTGACGTCTGCTTGCTGCTATGCCCTCGACTAGTGCAGGTGTTCGCTGGACCCAGTGAAATTTTCAATCAACAAATCGTGCAAACTTCAGCTAATTTTCGTCATAAACTACCGTCTCTTTTTTCAACGCTTTGAGGGCAGTAAGGGTTTTCGCTGCCCACCAAGCCTTGTTGTAGATCTGATTGCAGCCAATGATGTACAGTCATGAGCCATACATACCACGAATTGATGAACTTCACCGTCGTAATCGAATAGACATCTGAGGGACCCATAATAGGCGGATCACCGTACACGACCTGCTGAAGTTGGAAAAACAATTCGTTGTCGTTGAACCTCGGATACGGGAATTCGCCCATAGCCACCTCTCGCTGAACATATATCGTGGCATCAGCTCACTTCTAAAGGCGAAAGGCAAAATGGCCAGGGTCAGTTTTTTGCGATTGCAGGTTGTTGGAAGGTCATGACACCTCTTAACAAAACCATAGTAGGTCGGAACGATCTTTTTCGCGCGCTTATGAAGTACTACGCATAACATGCCAGCGTCACACTATTCCAAAACATAAAACATTCAGCTCGTTGCTCATTTAGATGCCGTTGAACTATCCACTTGACCGCCTATGACTGGCAGTATCATACTGGCAGATAAACAGAAGTGACTGTCGGGAACTGAACAGAACCCTTTTTTTGTGAATATGCACGTCGATGTCAGAAACGCTCAACACTTTAAAGTATGATGCGATGAGGCGACAGCACTTCTGAAACGCGCTACTGACCATAGCTGGGTTATGGAATGCGATTGTGAGTTATAAATTGTTTTACTTGTTCCAATAACGTATCTATCAGTCTCCGCGATTGGCTTTTAGTTGTTTTGCCTCCTTACTGTCTGCGGTTTGCGGGTTCACAATGCTGCTGCAAACATGACCTTACAAAGTTAAGATGTAAACCAGTAAAAGCACGTCCCAGCTCCAATACTCGCATAGCCATATCCCGTAACTCAACCACTTTTACGATAATTCCGCTTTGTGAATGTTTGAGAATCCACAGAGTTTGTGCATTAACACTAAAGACACGGAAGTTCATATTGGAAAGTGAAGATCAACAAATATGTGTCTCAAAAATCACCGTAATCGCTGACCGGTGTACTGCGCGGGACGCTTCTGAGCCTTAAAGCTTAAAAGCAAACCACTACAAAGCTGGTTGCAAAATAAGCCTACCAGGCCCTCCACGCAAGCCTTTCGAGCATACGCTGAATTCACACTATAATACGCTATGTTAACTGATTTGAGAAAAGAATTCACAAATAAGAAAAAGCTTAGCATCCGCTTAACTGTGGCCAGATATGACCCAAGCAACCAACTCTTTTTGGTCTACGCATGTATCGTACGCACACGCCAGTAACATTTTTTCGTGAAGCTGGCTTTTCACACCGAAACACCATCACTTCATCCAGGATCGAACTGCACATCAGCGGTCTCAAAGATAATTTTTAACACCTTCGTTTTCGAAGACGAGCATCTTTCTACTAATTCACAAATGCGTTCTATCTAGACGGTAGTCAGTGACCTAAGAAATATATCACTAATACGCTTTCATTTATAACCTATAAAATCCTCCACTTTTCAATCGTAACAGGTCCGCGTTTTTGTCAAATAAAGATTGTGAACCATTTCACTATAAATAACAGCGCATTTTTCTCAGAAAAAGTAATTATTACCAACGTTATCCCTAAGCTCCAAACGTCGGATCGGATGTCGTAAGCAGCGTTGGTCAGAAGGCGTTCCGGCTGAAAGAGGTTCCTTTTCAGCATGCATCACCGACCAACAAGCGACTAGCATTAGTTTGTTCCAAGTAGCTGCATAAACAAGGCCAACTTAAACCATTGAAACAGACCGTTGGGGAGTTGCCCTCAAGGACTCTAATACGTTAATGTTGGGAGGATAACTGAACCGTTTGCTTGTTTGCATGCCGGAAAGAGCCTTTCACTTCCTAAAAATGCTAGCATTCGAGCAGTTGGAAACGAAGGCCAGTCGGGCATTCCGCGCCGAACATGTGCTTTCAGTCGCATAGTACTAGCCAATGTGCACAACCTATTCGTTTTTTTTTTCTAAAGCCATTAACTTTCGATCAAAAAAATGACAAGCAACAATGATGACGACAAGCCAGCGTCTTGAGGATTTGAAGTCATACTCATTAACCATTGTGTAACCAATCTGAAGTTGAATGAGATAGGGCGAGACGGCTCTCAATTGCGTTGGTCACACACATCGAATGGGCCACCGTTACTTAAACTGTTCTTGTAAAAGCGAAACAGGAAATAAGCACACCGCCATATATGGACGACAGCCTGCTTCGCGAGACTGCGCAACCGAATTAACGAGGTAACCGGAAATGCCGAAGTCACATAACTTTATCATACCGCGCAGATCAAGCAGTATGTTCGACGGCTTCACATCTAAACTCGATGAACGCTTAAACAGTGGTGTGCGTAAAGTAGCAAACAAACCAAACAAAGCAGCTTTTTTCCTATGCGATTATATCCCTGTTTAAACATTCGTTCGATCGGAGAAGTTTTAATTCGTTAAATCTCCTCTGTGCGTATCTTTTACGTCTGTACATGTGTACGGCAAGTACCGTGACTTTCTTCCTTCGTCTATGTAACAAATAAAGGTCTCAGTGGATTCCTCTCGAGCCGGAGAAGTGCTGTTTTTATATAAAAATTTCTGTGAGATCAACCTGGAGCCCGCTAAAGATGGTTTATTTCTCGCTCAACAAACAAATGGAAACTTCAACAGAACATCTATGCTAATGGCTGATTGCGTGAAAACATGAAAGCATCATTAGGTCGCTGCACTGAATAAATCGTAACTGCATGCCCTAGGACGCCCTACGAATTCGCTGCTGATAATTTCATCCGCGCTTCAATTGCTTTTAGAATGGCACAGTCCCCTTTAAAAAGCCACATCCGATTCATCTACCTATGGAAGCGTTTCCTTATACGATTACTGCATGAAAGATAGGGAGAATCGCGAATACACGCATAAAGACGAAAAGAACTCACCGCGGTGAATAATTTTTATTTCGTTTTTGAGATGGCTGAGAGCCTTCAATATCTGAAAGAGAAACGTTTGGAAGCATATTTACACAGCAAGAGAAACTGATAGAATCGTGCAATGTAAGCGGACCATTCAATTAAATAATAACCAAATATGCAGTCACAACAAACAGAAGTTTGTAATACGGGTCGCGTTGGGGTTCAATAGATTCCAATACCGGACGTGAAAGACGGTTTGGTGTTCGACTTACGAGCTGGTAATCTCAACAGCGTGAGCTATTTGCTTGGTATGCAGATGAAACGTGGTACACAATAAGGGTGATAAATCAGAAAAAGATACTGAAGGCGGGAGTGGGGGTGGCAGCGTCACATGGCATTTAACTAAGCCGAAGTGAAACAGCGTAATTTCCTCGAAATTGCGCGGTCGATAATTTTGAGATGAAGGCATCAGTAAGCTTTATCCGGATCAGAATAACATGTGTACGCAAAACGAATCTATTGCGAACTCCCAGCTCAGTGAATTATCACAAAGCAAGCCAACCGCTGGGCGCTCATATCGTGTTACTCTGAATATGGTCCCAGAGCTATAGATTTTATGGTCTTCTAGACAGGAGGTGAGGAGGGAGGACGTATACGACGAGGATGTTATGTCAGGCGTGAGACCATCATTTTCGTCTATGACGAAGGATGTTTTTAGCGTAGAAGTTTGTAGCATTCCGTACTCAGGGCCATTTTAGCTGAAATCCATTTTTTCGCCAAGCTCTAAACAAATAGGAGAGGAGGGAGGAGAGTTCGTTCGAGCAGACAGTCGACAGGACAGCCTTTATTCGGTGTGACACAGTTTTTGCCTTATTGTTCTGACAAAAACATCTGTAAGATCCGAAAAAAAACTAGTGAACAAGTACTGAGCGTCATTCGGTCAGCATAAGACTGCATGCATTTTCTATTCACAATGATGACGTTGACGCAACGCTGTGATCAAGAAGCAAAACTTTACCCACTTTATAAGTAGAAAGAGACTCACAGAGACGGCCACATGACCAAGTATTCTTTCATCGAAAACGCCTGGCGTTCTGCTATGCACGATGTGGTAAAGCCTCTTCAAGGAAATATCCATCAGCTCCATACACACTAGACAGTCGCCCTGCAACATCCATTTGGTTCAAGTAATACTAACGACGTTAGTTTGTACTAATCTCTAAGAAAACGTTATCACTGCCTCATATGAATATTATTGATTCATCTTCATATTTCCCCGAAGGTGTACTCAGAAATTCCCGAAAGGTGTGGCTGGCTGAATTTTGGAAGGGGTGTAAAAAATATAATTTCGAAGCAAAACAGTTTACAAAAAGGCGTGAAACAAGAACATTTTTTCCATCACCATCACCTCACAGCTAAAAGAATTTCTGAAAAATCCATCAAAATATGAAACTGCGCTTAGGCGCAACGGTTGTTGCCATGGACCTTTATGCAATTGCATATAGAGATACATTCATTGTTGACCCCACTCGGACAACTACCACGTAGCACCTAGGCGCCGTTTCCGATGTCTAAACAACTTTGTTGAAAGGTCCCTTACTTCGTGAAAGGTAAGTCCATAGAAGCGTACGATTTGGGGACAATCGGAAGCGCTCCTAATCGCTTCTACCTCTTGTCGCAATCGCCGCAGAGAACGATTCTCTTCAACGTCATCGTTTTTTCCCGATATTATTCGAACTTTCTGAATAATTGACTCCAGTGTGAAACGAGAAATCCAGTCGTCGATATTACTTATTCAAACAACTGTTGCGACTGGCCGTGAGACAAATGGTGTCGATTTTGAAAATCGAAGGTGAAGTGCGGAATGAGTCAGATGGCCAGAACTTCAGCAAAGGGAGAATTCACGAGCAAAAAAATGCATCAAGCGATATGAATACCTATTCAAAGCTCCACTCGGCTACAACCCAAAAAAAAGATTTAGAGAAAAAGTGCTGCAAACGGCACAAATGCGATTCAGTGTTCCAGCTGAGCACGAGTGAAAGAAAAGGCGTCAAAGAAAAACACATCAGGTGAGCGGAATGACGAAAATTGTTGAAGCCGAAAAAAGGCTATTCATGAATACGAAAAGCAATTGCTAAAAATCATAAATGAATGCTAAAACTGATGGTCATGAGGCTGTCAAGAGGCGCTGAGAATAACAACCTTCACATCTATCCCCTGCGAGAAAGAGGGAGTCTGCGCAGTTGATCACTCTTTTTTTCTCTTCTTCACTACGATAGATTAGACGAAGTAGGAAAATTAGCAGCAAAAGACGAACAGGAAAAGAGTACTAAACTCAGAAATATAGTATGAAGACTTATGAACCGAAATAAAGCATGAAAGTTAGAAATAACGCGTGGAAAACAGTACAGAAATGCATTAGCGAAGTTATACAGTAGAAGCACAGGAGTTATTGGAAAAGGGTCCACAGGAAGGGTTTGTGATAAGAAAGCTTCACAAACCGTTCCACTCTATTCACAAGTCTATCAGATTACTGACACGGATGAAAGGAGGAAGCGCAGCTTCAACCTCTCCAGATCCTCTGAATCTCCTTGCTGTCAAATTACGTCACAGTACGACCATTAGCAGCTTTCGAAAACTGCTTAGAATTATCTATTTACTCACCTTAACGGCCATGTTTCGCCCCGTTTCATTGTGACACATTTTATTCACGCGTCCATAAGCTCCGTCACCGATTGGCCCTAAGTCTATCAGATCCTGAAAAAAGGCGAAGCGAAATTTTACGAGAAGCTAGTAAGCAGCGAACGCGGTACCCTGTCTTCGCTAACCAGCACCTTTCGTTGTGGGAATATAATCTTGCCCATCCACCGATTTCAGTTACCGCCAACTTAGCCAAAATAAAGTTACGATATCATGGTTCATCTTGAATTGAACTGAACAGTCTTTATACGCATAATACAGACTTTAAAAACAACCACAATCCGGTAATCTTAATTCCACGTCCGTTCCTCGAACAAATAGTGAACATGTCTAATAGGCAACACAACAACTCCGCTGTTTTTTCAGTTCCGATTTTCCTTTTAGGAAAAAAAAAATTATTTTCCGAAGCACCGCCGACACTCAATAATCCCACTCTGAGCTGATTTATCTCAAACATTTCCCAGTGTTCTGAGGAAGAGGAACCAAAAACTACTGACACGGCAGTGTAGCCATTAACCTTCCCTCGATAGGTGTCGTAGCACATTCAGTAATCAAAGATATAACCTGATTTCTTGCACCGAAAAGCCCGGTAATACTATCCTTAATACAACTATCTTTCAGGTCCGACTCACATCAGCTTTGCTACAAAATAATAACTGTCAACTCAACTTCTCCTAACTGCGAGTTAGAAATAACTGAATGTAACGATGTTCCACCTGATGCAGTAAAGCCAACAAAGCGCTCGACTGTCCATTGTAACTTTCATCTTTTTTTTCACGAGGACAGTAGGGGATATTAATCCTCAGCCGCTGAATACAGCAACGATCAATGTTCGCCTCTCTGCTCCTCATAGCCTCGCCCTTGTGACGGGACTACGAAAGGCAGCTTGCAATCATCATGATAACTATTAACGGGTATCGTTACGCGTTTGACGTCTTTCAACATTTAACTGTCACTGTCGTAAATATCAGATGCTATAACGCTCTCTCTGATGGCATGAGCTTGCAGCAGCGTCAAACTGTTGTTCTTCTCAGTAAAAGTGAAGCCAATTGCTCCTCAGCTTAGATAAAACACTCGCCTCATAGCCGAAACAAAATTCCTTGGTTTCGTTTGGGAACGACAGTCTTCCTGACAGAAACATCCTTATGAAGCTCCTGCAATCAGCCCAATCACTTAAGTACCTGATTACCTGATATGATTAAAAAACCTAGTTCAACGAGAAAGGTGAAGACAGATTTACAGAAAAACCTGTCTGCAACTTTCTCACTGCATTTTGCAATAGAGTTCAAAACTTCCTACATTTGTCAAGTCATGTCGTATTTTATAAAGAAAAAGCGTGGTCGTTTTTATGGTTGTTCCAAAACCGGGATGAAAAGAAGATATAAGCTGAAGCTGATGTGGGAAAAAAACTTATGAAAAGCATGCACAGGAATTTATAACAGCCTGCAGATTTGATCCTTACATCTATCATTTACACGTCATTACGGATAATCTGCATAAGGCAAGGAAAAATTTCGGTAAAAGAGAGCTGCCACTGGCAACCGGTAGCTGCGCATTCGAGAAGTGGATGTTAACAAGTAAAAACGGAACTTAAACTGCTTTATGCAATTTACCTATTATGCACGAATATATGCCGTTGAAAGCTACTGCTGCGTTTCTGAAAAGTCACAGTAAGCATGTCGACAATGAAGAACGTAGAAATCAAGTGACTCCAATGTAGCATAAAAAGAAACAGAGGGTAAAGAAGATACCGAAATCGTTCTTTTATCCTCTCTTCTCTTTACGCACTATCTCGAGCAGTCGCTAGTACCCCCGATTCGCACGCCTCTCTTTTGCATGCGCGGTCCGTAAATGGACGGAAGAAACGAAGCACCCACCAATGCTGGTGGCATGTCGTCTTTACATGGCTCGCGACGAAACCCTTGCAAATTTAAAGCATGGAAACTAAAGGATTAAAGTAAATGAACTGTGAACAGTTTTGAGAAAATGCTTTGCTGTGTAAACAGGAAGTATAAACATTAAACCGTTGATGTGAATGAGACTAAGTTTTAGACAAAAGCCCAGTGCTCAGCACTATGCACATTTAAACATTCGCTGCCTAAACCCTTCTGACCTCCATGCTGACGGGGCGCGCTTTTAGAAGAGGACAGCCGGGACAACTGTGGCGCACAATGATATGCATCAGTAGTGATTAAAGCACTTACAAACTGGATATTTTCTTGACGTCTTTCGCGCCATCCGGGACCATCTGGGCGTCTCCCAGCTCGTCGCCGGGTTCTAGTTCATCGATGGCATCGTCCACAGGCACCGGTCTAGCCGAAAACATCGCCGTCTTCCCGCAGCTCTTGCCTGCTTTTTAGCCTCAGCACTATGGTTTTGCTGAAGTGAAAGCACTCATGGGCATCGTGAAGCGATGTGAACAAAAAAAAAAGTCAAAACAGAACAATAGTTACGTTTGGCCTTTTGTGCAAGCACATTATAGCGCCTTGTCGACGAGTCTAATGACGCATAAGCGGCTTCAGTTTCTCTAATGGCTTCATTTTCGACAGCAGGTCACGCAGGCGCAACAGTGAGGTGCACAAAAATACCCAAACTGTAAGCATGCACTACCAGTTTTATGGCAAACTTCTGCTCGCCTTGAGCAGCAGCAAAGTACCCAGCATTAGGAGACTGCTTCACCGTTCCCATCGATTTTATTCCCCTTCTAGTCATACAATGAAATCCCGCTCATAATGTTAGACAGTGAGCCAGAATCACTACAGATTTGGAAACAGCACTTCTTTGCTGTTTTAAGGGTTAGAACATATGCTCCAACATATTAACATATGCTCTAAACTGCCTTGCGTCTGCACTGCTGCACATTTCGCGAAGAGCGTTCTGAGGCAAACAAAATTTAGAAAAAGTGCTCGTCGCAAAGGATCGAACATGTTTTCGAAGATAAATTTCTATGACAATGACAAATACTGATCCGTGTCATAGCATAATGTCACATGAACGTGATCTCTGATACGCCTAGCTTTTCAAACGGAACCAGAGCTATTCAGGCGCCCCACTGTGCGCGGTGTGTCAATGTAAACAAAACATGCAAAAGCAGTCAGCGAGAAGCAGGCTATGCCAGCGATAACAGACAATGGTGCAAAACCATTACGCCTCAAGCGGTGTCTCCACTCGATCAAATCTTACAACTTTATTCAGAAAAGCACATTTCGAAACATTCAGCCAACACTAAAGTCATCCCTTAAAAAAAGGCCACCACTAATCGGTTATCTTGAAACGATAAAAAAGAGCAATGGTTACAACAACAATTAGACAGCAATTTCTTTCTTAAACTCCGATGCCTTTGAACTGTGAAAGACAAACAAACGATGAATGGAAAACTGAACCCATTAACCCGCAGAACAGCCTAAACAGGCACGTCCGAGTAGTAAATGTGTTACAAGATCTCTCGATGAACCATGTCCATTCAGGAAAAGCGCGCAATAAGCGACATGGGTAATCGATTCTACCTGACACTGGATTCATGAAAGGAACTGCCACCACCTCATGTAGGCACAGCCTGATGTAGTAACGTCATGAGACTGGCTGGCTGCGCCCCACAATCTTCGTTTTGTTGACATGGCGGTAGCTGTATTAATCGTCTGCGACCAAGCTTATCAACCATCAACACTCCCATCCAACACGCCCACCGATAGGAAGGGATCGGCGAGGCGG
>JPKZ01003206.1:114037-133940 GCA_000803305.1 Toxocara canis
AAAAAGAGGGGGAGAGGGAGGAGGGGGGGGGGGGGGGGGGGAAGAGGATGGAAGTGGGCCAGAGAGGGAGCTTGTGACGAGGTTGTATTGCAATACATGGAGACAGTCGTACTCCAATGATCATTCTCAGCAGCACCACTGGTAGTAAAAAATGGTTTGTTTCATCCGCGCCTGCGTTGCCTGCCAACACTCTGTGCATAATCCTGGTGAACAAATACCTATATTCCTACTTGTCCCTCCCTCCTCCCTCACCCCTGCGCCCTCTCCCCCAAACCATTATCCATGATACTAGCCAATCTCTGCTTATAGACTGCACAGACTGATAAAACGGAATATACCGTTATGGTGCTGTTAGTTCTTCTGTTGCAGAAAAAGCTGTCTCACTCCAGCTAAAAAAACAATAACAAATAGAAACACCGATAGCCTCCTGACATAATTGAGCCTGAAAATGAGGCTCCGTACCGAATTTGAATACTGCATGAAGTAACCGCATCCACTACCTGTTCGATCTCTTTCTTCTCCAGTATGCGATCCACGAAGCGCATTGCATCGATCGCCTCTAGTACTTTCTCCTTCGGCACGTCCACATGGCATTTAGGACAAGTCAGAATTTGCGTTAACTTATTTTTGTAAGGCGCCTCTCCGAAGATGCATAACCGCTCCGGCGTTTCCTAAACATTACTTATGCACACTTTTCAACCTTACAGCTTCATATTAACTTTTTTTCTAAAGCTTTTTCCTAAAGCTTCATATTAACTTAAAAAACTACCAACACGCTTAAATTTTTTGCGAATTTCCGTTCCACTTTTTGTGGGGAAGAAGATGAGAGAGAAAAAAAAACGAAACGGAGGCTGATTTGCAGCTCCGTTTTGCTAGCCAAAAAGGTTGGTTCCGAAAAAATAAGCACTTCTTTCATGTGCTGAAGTCACCCGAACGGAACAAGACGACGGACAACCAAGAGTTTCTTTTAAGCACACACATTCAACACAAGGATTTCGAAGATGACTGGAGAAAAGAAACGTCATATGCAAAATACAGAAATCCCGAGGTTCAATTTTTACTGTCTAACGTATAACGACAATAATCTATCTTCGCGCGCTTAGCTTTGAAAATTCTCGGCTCGCTTTATTTTCAACACCGTTCGATCCGCTTCTCTTGTTAAAAAACTAACAAGCAGCAAAAACATTTCGAAACAGATTATACTTACATCGATAGCTTTGAGAGCATGAACTGTTACCTCCCATCTCACCTTGAAATGCCTCCCGTTTCTAAACATATGAGGTATCATTTCACTTTCTTGCACATCCTGCACTGCCTTTCTTTATCTTAAACCCATTGTTATGAAGATATAGGCATCTGAAGCTTGGGCAAAAAAAAAATGAATTAGCCTTTCCTTTGATTATTTTATTGGCTTAATAAGTTGAAAAGTTAGCGAACAAGACCGTCCGACCAATTCTCTTAAACACATGAAACGGTTCATTCCAATCACACTCACGCATGCCCAGTCCTCGAAATACGACGCCTTTAAACATGGACGAGCCTGTGAGCGTGGAACAGGAAAGAAGCAACTTACGGAGCAACTGGGACATAGCATCGACGTAATTATATTGTCGTTGTTATCGATACATCGAGCACATTGGCAGTCAAAATACCACGTATCTTTTAGCAGTTTTTTACGCTCCTGACTGCTACTGAAAACTCATGGCGTCTGCTACCGAAATTAGCTAGTATGGAGGATAAATGGGCATCCGATTGAAACAAAAGCAATCGTGTTCTCTACTGGTTACCTCGAAAAAATTTTGAGTCCTTAGACTATGTGAAGAAATTGAACACAAAAATTGGATAGAAAATTCCAATTGCAGAAAAGACATTGCTGACATGAATTTCATATTTTGCAAGAAAGCAATTCCACAATCTGCATTCACATACTGAACACCGATATTAGATATCGGAGGAAAGTTTTGATTAATGAGCTATGAGAGGAATAAAGTCAGTGCTGAGAAGAAAGCTCCACCGGTTCCAGTCTCACCATTTCATTCGATGAAAATCGGCCAACATTAAAAAATCAGGTTCTCGGGAAAACTAATGAAATTTCTCAATGGACAGTTTCTTCACAGCTAAAGCAGCAAGCTGAACGTTCGTCAAAGCTTTGTGGTGGAAGTCTCAAACAATTACTATACGACTATGAAATGAGGACGCTTAACAGCAGGCGGGCAAAAAACGAATGACTGAAGAAAACACAACAGCTTCATTTTTCATACGATCCAATTTACTAGAGGTAGCATGAGCAGGAAACGACCTTACCCCCGTGTCCGCCACAATGGAAAACGGCTAATATTTAGACTTTTTATCTTGGTCCGCGTCAACATCAAAGTTGGCCAAGGAGAGGCACGGTATAGTAGTTGGCATAGAACAGTAAAAACACAGTAGCAAAACCACAGCACAAGGGCAATAATATATTGTATATTCATTTGGTCTATTATATACTACTCTTCAACAGTACTGAGCCGTGGTAGGCAATCATATTATCTCAAAAAAGCTATTCACCTCACAAAAAAACCCTCTAGAGATGTGTGAAAGTTAAAGCCTTCTCTTAGATGATGCTCCTTCCCTCTCTTCTCTTCCTCACCTTAATTAAGTCTGTTTTGAACTTGGTGACCATAACAGTTTCGGATCATCCAGAAGAGATGTTAGCAAGCTTGACTGTTCAACATTCAGCATAGACTCGCTAACTGCAGTAATAGAGAGCAAGGAAGAAGGGAGGTAATGGGTGTGTTCGAGTCTGACCAACAAGAAATTTTTTGACGCTTTAGTTAGGCATTGTGTATTTGCAACATCAAAATAGTTTTTGAAAAAAACTTACTAAAAGCCATCTTCATCAATGCATTTCTTTTCTGTTCTTTGCAAAAGCGCAGTTTTCTTACCCTCTGTTTAGATTATCCGAACTAATAGCAACCCTCCTATCCCACCTTTTTTTCACGGTCCTGGAAAAGCTCACCCATGGCAGACGATAGAGTTGAAGTGAAGAATTGGAGACGTACTAAAAGCCGCTATCATCTTCGCACTGTCGGCTCGTTGCTCACCCTCCCTGCGGTGGGCGGAGCCGGAATGTGAAATTCAAGTTTGACAGGTTCATAAAACGGCATGAAAGCAAAATAGAGCAACGCTGACAGACACGTATCAGTGGCATTTCTCCTACAATGAGAAGGAAAACAGGGTCGGTATCAGTGGCTGGTTTCCAAGGGCACTCCCAGTCGGTGCTGGGAAAAAAAGGAGGAAGTTTTTTGCTGACAGCTAAAGTCGCTACAAAAAAAAGTTGATCCCGATGCAACCAAACACTGCTACGAATACCTTTCGAAGTTGTTTTGAGTAAGTTCTGGCTTCCTAATTTGGCTGTTCGGCTATTATAATCCGCATGACGGTTTCTGGCTACGAATGTTGGCTACTGTGGACGACTGGCAGCATCTGCCTGCTGACAGTAGCTGCCAGCATCCGTTTGATGATCTTCAACTACCGAAATCGGCCATCACTTGCTTGGTAGTTTTTAGCTGTTGACAGCGGCAGATAGCACTGTATGGAATCTTCCATCCACGGGAAGCACCTACCGCCACCGTCTTCGGCAGTCTCAAGACAACTACTGGAATCTGGTGATGATAAAGGTAACTCCTATTCACGGCAGCATCCGCGCACCCGTCAAAGGATTGACGTCCCGACGATTTAAACTGGTGGAAGAAGACAAAGTCGAAAAGCACCGGTTTGGGCGGAACCCTTACCTTACCTCAAAATTCCAGTCGTTTCCGTCGCCTCAGTTCAACATTTTCCAGCGCCCAACAGTGGACAATTTCCGGCTTGCCTCGCTACTTTCGATGTGGAAAATCTTTTCTCGCTTCCCTCTTACCAGCTTCACTTTTTTTCAGTTGTCTTCACTCACCGCAATGCAAAACTTTCTGACCAGCCTTCCTCCGTTTGATAGAGCTATTTGAAGGCGCCGCGACGCCTTCAAGTTTTTTTTAATTGCAGACCCTATATTTTCCTCCTCTCTTCTAACGTCGACTGCTGGCCCTGGTTACCTCTTTTCTCCTCTCCCGATCGATACGGGGCTTTGAGGGTGCTACGATATATGGGTCAGACATTTCAATCCCGACTAACTTATCGGCTAGTTGCTTGGGTTTCTTACTCGCAATATTCAAACATTTTCCTGAAGACTCCTTTCCTCAGAAAACTTCTCTGCCAACCTCTGTCAACCATTGAATATTGTCAGAATCTGCTGTCAAACGGAGAAGGTAAACAAGAATCGGTTGTGGCAAATATTTTTGGTGAAATGTCCTTGCATTGTCGCCCTGACGATGAGGAACGGCACTCGTTTAATATGAGGGACACTTTTCAATTTCGTAATTTTGTTGCGAGCACACTAAGGCTTCATTCGATGTCAAGACAACCCTACTAATACCCTAACCTTGGGCTTAGCTATCACTCAGCGCTTCACATGTCATGATCCTCATTCTTACTATTCAGTTGTTCTTGTGATACACATAAGTTATATTCGTCTTTTTTATATGCGCATAACACGTCATAACTGCAGCATGCATCATATACTGTCAGCTATCTTAGAAATAAGGTTGGTGAAGTGGTCACCTGAGAAGATTAATGTACGAATAGAACGTTGCTGAGCGGTCGTTAAGACTCACATTGCGATCGAGCGCCCGGAGAGTGGCCACAAAACCTTTGCATGTGTAGATCGTGTTAGGACGGCAGCTGTGGTCGTAAGCACATAAATCTAGATAGAGACCCTTCCCGATTTCCTGTAACCATCATTTCTTAATTCTGCAACAATTTTCACACTCACTAATCTCCGTTTCAAACCTTTTTTGTAATTCCATTCAAAAACCCTCATCGTCCGTTTCCATAAACCTCTCACCGTCTTTTTTAAGGGCTCCCTTCAACGCGACACATGCACTGAATTTACGAAAACTTTAATTTCCTAAGCAACCCCCTAAAAGAGGTAACATGAACGTGAGAAATGCAGTGTGTTCGTCGGCAAAGTTTGATGCCTAAGCTCTTTTAACAGAGGCGTGGCTAGCATCTACCCATGAACAATCCAATGCGATGTTTTCAACTAAAATGATGTCGGGAAGTTCTGGCTGACACTGCATCCTATTTGGGACAGTCGAAGAGGAAAGACATCAACGGAAACAACAGGGCGAGAAGTGGGGTGTAATTTGGCGTTGAAGAAGCCATCATTGGGCAATCGTGGACATGGAAGCACGGGCACATAAAGAGGACGAGATGCCAAACTAAAATGGGCTTCTTAGCGTTCTCCGAACATGGTGTCAAATTTGAAGCTCTCAAGGATCGCAAGTGCAAATTCACTCAAAACAACTGATTGTCGTAGGAGAAACTGAACACACACTCAAAGGCAAGTACCTGTCTTTTATGTATCAGGCTGTATTTCTGCGAATCCTGTTGTTAATTAAAAAACACTCGTGTGCAACAAATTCTTACTGAAAGCTACCATATTCAGACAGTGGATTAGTTGTCGGAAGTAGCTTATACGAGGCACAGAAAAAAGGGGAACTGGCGACTCGAATTTATTTCTCTTGCTTGAGCTAAGCACTGAAGAGGATAACTTATAAACGTTATGATTCCACCACCACACTTCCCCTCCCTTCTCCTCCCCCACCTACCTTCATGCTTGAACTGATTTGCCAATACCGGTATTTTAGTCAACATAGATCACAAGATAACACTAAATGCAGGCCAAAACGTTGTATTATTAAACATTTTAGAGATCTCGTAATCCCCCATAAAAATATGATAAAAAAAGATCCAGACCATAAAAGGAACAAAAAAATCTTTATTTGACGTAGAAAAATCCCTTGCCAAAAGCATTCAAGCCATGCATAAAAGAGTATAAATCAGCACATCCCTTCATCCCCCCATTTTCGATGCCTCTGAGCCTTCAAGTTCAACTTTTTTCAAGAAGGAGGGCAGTGTGACAGAGAAACTTCAAACTGCCGTAAGCTGCGATCCGAAACCACCTTTGTAATCTTCTCTGATTTTTGAAAATTAAATTTACTCTTCCAGATATGACAGACCCATCACTCGACGACGCAACAGGTCATACCTATTGCTACTACCACATATGCACATCGTCGAGCAAATGCTTGTCCGAGACTCCGAATGCTCAAATTCCCTCAAGCGCTTGCTTTCGACACCGTCCAAGTCAGCTGCCAACCAAGAGCAACATGCAAAATCAATGAGACCACCAAGCCTATTCATCAGCCGTGGCAGGATCTTTCGAAAAAGTGACCTCCGCAGTAAGCGACCACAAGTCCCCCAGATGATCTATTACGGAAGCAAAAGTTTCAGCAAACAAGGTAAGCGAAAAAGTATTGGTAGTTATGCGGCCGAAGCTGGCCAAAACTTTTGGAGTCGGGCGAACGAAACCAACCGAGAACTGTGATGTGAGACAAATAAAAAGAGGAACCTTTTCAAAAATAAGGAGTCACGTGAATTGCTTTCTTTTTAAAATTTCAAGTGAAGCTAGTCGAAATTCTTAAAATGTCGAGATTGGTCATTAAAAGCAATGCAAACTTAAAGAAAATAAAGTGAAAGGTAAGTAACTAGAATCGAATAGACCAAAGTTCCAAGCTAAAAACCAAGTTACGCATCGCCGCAATTGCTCACATCAAGAAGCGCCTAAATTCTACCCTGACAAAGCCTGAGCGGTTTTAAAATTTTTCTTATTATGCTGTCGATTTTGGTTACGGTGCATGTATTGTCTCATGTTACGTACTGGAGCATAGAGCCGCGAAGAAGAAGAGTGTGTGCGAAATACAATAAAACAGATCAAAATATCTAGTTTTGAGATAGCAACTTTGACGTGCGCGCTCGAATGGTGAATACGCGATCAATGTATTCGGTGGCGTTGACGACATTCAGAGTGGCATCTTGACACTAGGCTCGCAAGTGTGGTGGCAACTTAGGCTCACATACATTGCAGAAGCGCGTGCCCGATGTGGAAGGACGTGTGCATAGTCGACGAAATGATCAAAGGTGGTCGAGTCTGTGATAACAAAAGTGTATTTGAAGAACATTTGCTACGAGCGCATCTTATCTAGCGAGGAGACTATGACCTTTACAAAAATCAGTGTTTTATATTGACCCTACCCTCTCTTCAATAAATAAAATAAGGCGATCGAAGACTACCGAAAAGTGCCAAAAGGACTGCGATAGAGCCAAAAACCCTTAACGTAACGGTTGTGCGGGTCCATTGGTAAGATAAGACTTTAAAGTAAAGCAAAATGCTTTTGACAGCTCCGTCGGCATAATGCCTTTCTTCTTAAAGTCACAACGAGAAACACCTTTTTACAGCTAGAAAGGCGAATACACTCTTTTTCTTGAAAATGATGACGCTACTCATTACACAAACTGGAATCTGCAACGCCTTATTTTTTATAGCTGAGAACAACAACAGTTTTCCCTCTATAGTTACGTAGAAGTCGCCCTTTTCAGCCATTAGAGTGCCCCGTCAGTTCTACACAGATGAGAAGGAGCAAAAAAAATGTTATCCTTCTGACGACATGAGGGCACTGCATTTCCACTAACAGATAGAAAAAAAGGATAATAAATTTAAACATATATGTATACGTATATGTATTATATATATATATATATACATATATATATATATATAAATATATATATATATATAATATACACATATATATATGTATACATACATATATAGCTTTTTTCTTTTTCCATTTTTCTTTTCTCTTATTTTCTTCTTCCAAAGCATTTCTTCAGCGGTTTGCACCGCCACATGGAATTCGGACTAAGGTTTCCGCCTTCTTTACTCCCATCACAGAAATTCGGGGAACAGAGCAAAGTAAGGCCTTTGATTCATCGGATAGAAGCTGCAGCGATCACCCTGACGATCGAACATGCAAAACCCCACGTGCAGTAGCAGAAAATCGCGAAACCATAGAAGCCGAAACCCACCAACGGAAGGGCTACGATTTGTGGACCAGAATGTCGTGCTTTAGAATGATTTGCAAAAAGAAAACGTTAAAAAGACACGTGCTCAGTGTGAATGCCCCTTCACTGGTGTGAAAACATTCGGAACGTTTTCCTCATGCCAACCACTGCCCAATCAAAATAACATAAAGAAATACCTCTAAGTAAGCGTTATCGCTTATGGCATGGCGGTTGATATAATCTCGACAATGCAGCTCGAATATCTCTTCTTTGCTTAAAATTGATTTCGTCCCGTAAAAAGTGACCAGCTTACTGTAGATGTCTGAAACGAACAGGTTCACTTTTCGTACTGAGTACCTCAGTTCAATATCGTTATGGTTGTTCCATCCTACTTATGCACAAAAATCTGACCTAATGACCAAAACGAATCTAAACTAACGACCAAAACTTTGCTGCCCGACACCATAATTAGGCAGCAGTTTTAGGAACAAACAAATGGTTACTAAATGAAATAACTTGGTTGGCGAAACAGTCTGGCAACATGTCAACCTGCACATTCTCAAAAGAAACAAAAAAAAAGTGCGATTAACATCAAAGCACAATATCTCAAAGTGCACCCGCAATCATTACTTCTTCATATACAGCGGATGATCTTGGCATCAGCCTGCTTTTGTCTACACATCCGAGCATTTTGCCTAGCCAAGACGGTGGGCTATTGTTCTTTAAAGCTCTATTGTTCATAGGGCTTCAAGGGGCCTCTGACCTTTCGTTATACCAATTTACCAATCCATGCACAAATGCAATGCCATTAGCAGCGTTTCGTCAAAACGTGTGACCGCATACGACTAATACCAACATAGAAATCGCAAAAGCGATCGTATATCAACAGGGAGCTAACACACAGCCTCTCTCCCCGTCCCCTGTCCCAAGAAAGATCAGCCTTTCGCATCCGGCCAAGAAATTACATTTAAGTAACACACGTGAACTCTCCATATGAGGCGTTCATGTTAAGGTTCACCAAGCAACCACTGGCAGTGCCAAGTTACCTGAAATTCGCGGGCCAACGTACCCTTCGCATGGCGTCAGAATTCGCACCCACCTCTTTGCTGACGTATGTGATCAAAACAGCGCTCAGTGCATATTGGTGAGTAAACAGGGAATAAACCAGACCAAGCTACTCAACGGCCACATAAGACAAACTTTCTAAGACAAAGTTGCTGCTACGCAGTCTCTGAGAACTGCGGATGTAAAAGTTACCGTTGAATTTTTGCATGGCGAAGTTGTCGCATTTGATTTTGTCGGTATGTGCCCATATATCCATTAAGCACCTTTTAGACGAACGATGCAAGTAGAACGTCGTATCTTTCTTATCGTTGCCGTTCTTTATATCCTTAACAGAAAGCAATGCTCATTTTCTGTATGGGTCAAATCATAGTGCGAAATGTTCATTCAATTCTTCTCGTCTATTTAACATCCGAATATGCGGGCTCTATAATTGCTCACCTTTGCATATCAGAAGCAACCGACAGCTGATTCCATGCTTTCTCAAAAACGCGCTTGAACAGCCTAAAGTTGCAGCTATGCGTGGCCAAATGTTCGCAATCATTAAGGAATGCCAGCTTCCTCAGTACTGAACCTGCTTTCAGAGTGGCTGTGCGAATATGTTTTGCATTTGACAGTTCGAACCGCACTTATAGGTTTCGCTCACGTCCATATGTGAATTATTTGGTGTTAGTTCAGAGCTCTCTTAACATCGAAAGGACGACCGTTTCGCTTTCAGTTCGGAAAAGTGCTTCGGCTTATACTCTGAGTAACGTTCCAGACACATAAAGTCAATCCACACCGTGTCGACGAAATGCAGCCACTGTTTGTTTGCGGGCGAACCTATGCACCGCAAATGCAGCACCTCCCGCGAGAAATCGTAGTAGCACAGTCTGTGCGAATGGACCCTTTTCTAACGACTGACCAAACGCAACTGCATGCATGAAGCCACTCTCTGCTCCAGTGGATTTAAAGTCAAAATTTTCTAGTAAAGTGTTTGCGCTAAGATAAATTAAGCGTTTCAGCGAAAGCGTAGTATTAAGAACATAGAATCGAAGGCATAAAATAACTTGCCTTGAACCTGGTGACGATTCGACCCAGAAGACGTACTTCGATATCGGGCACTTCAACACTGCTCCTAAGTGCTTTGCATTCCGCTTTATGGTCCTTCCAACCTAACTTTTGGCAGCTTTCATTACAAAACATAGCTTCGCTGCAGCCAGTGCATCGCCTAAAAAAGCCATTATTTGCTTTCTAATGAGCAGTAGCATTTATTAATGCGTTTTATATACAGTACCGCTGCGCCATTCCGATGTCAAAATCGGAAGCCTGGCTCCTAGTTGTAAGTCCAGATGGTCTCTCCAAATTTTTCGAAGTCAGAAAGCACTGCTTCTTTTCCGAGCAAAAAATTGATGCGCTGGGGGGTTAATCTTGGTGGAAACGAGAATTTCCCCCCTTATCAGTTCTTTTCCTCATTTCTTCATAGACTTTCTGGCGACTCGCCTTTCTTCCAAAATTGGGCCGTGTGTTGCATGTATCTGCGTGTGTCCTACCTATCCGACGTCCTCGAATAATAACGGCCTTAGCGCTTAAAACACTGGTGTAAACATGTACACCAAGGCTGCGCTGAAATTCCATTTTAAGCTGCTAAGGCTTTCGAATGATCGTGTTACCGCCTTTCGGATTGGTTTTCATGAAAACAAATTTAAATCTTCGAAATTTTCTGACCATTTAGTATATTCGATGTCCCGATGATCTCACGTAGGCTTGGCTGTTCTAAATACCTGGCCTAGTCTGTCGCTCTCTCATTTTTATATCACAGCCTAATCTGTGAGCAATAAGATATGATATAAAAGCCATCAAATAACCTGAGATTCTCAGCTGGTGCTAGACAATACCAGCAGTGATCGCCCAGGTATGTGTTATAGAGTGCGTATGCAAACGGGTAGAAATCGATGGTACGAGGCAAACAGTCCATCGTGTCGTTTGTTGTAGTTTCGCATGCAACCTGCTCTTCCTCCTCCACATTCTCCTTTGGCAGTTCTTCCAGACATTTGCTATTTTCATTCAACTACAAGTGAATACCCATTATAAAAAGTATAACAAACAGCGTCCAGACAAAAGGAACCTGAAGTCAAATCCTGATCACCGTAGTCCGGCGAATGGTCGTGCCGACACCGGTGAAATGCAGCCCCTTTCCCCTTCCCAAAGCAACAAACGGCGTAGCACAGACGAATACCATATCAGAGTATATGGCATTTAAAATATGTCGGTCGGGGTTTACGTCCAGGTAAGTGTGAATAGGGGTTTTTTTCTTTAAATTCTAAACTTGAAACCCCTCGGCAACAAAACTGCCGTTATTAAACGGGGTTAAACTTTAAATTTTAAAAAACATTAAGCATATTCGGCACGCATGCGTTTGAAAATCCTCAGCAAAGCGAAACTGAGTAGCAAGCTGAGCTGGTGCTCCGCGAGGATTCCGTTCCTTGATGACAACAATTCCCCGACTTTATTCCTCCTGCTAACTGGCCGAGGTCTACCTCTAGCGTAATCGCTTTTCGACATCTACCCCTTGTAATCTGGCAAAATCGTCGCCTTCTGAGGACAAACCTTCGCTTTTTCCCTCATTCCCAGGCTCAATCGACGTCCCTTTCGGCCAAACCGCCCTCCTCTCAGCGCATCATAAGGACGGCATATCCCCTCCTCTCCCTTCGTCGACTTGTAAAGGCAGTGTCCTGTCAACATAACGTTCCGGGTACGGAATAAAGTGGAACGCTACGCTTGCAGAAAAACTACAAAATTGGAAACTGAAAATAACCGGCAGCAGGTACTGAACAGGTGTCCCCCTAAATCAATTTCGTTTCGGGAAACACAGCGCAACGCTAAAAAATATTCGCCCCCCCCCCCCCCCCCTAGGCTTATGAGTATTGCTTACATCCCGCCATTCTGGTCGAAACTTCGGAAGCGACACTGCCGCAAACCCATGAAAAAAGGTAACTACCCACGGTTTGTTAAAAAATACTTGCCAACGAAAACTTATTTTGATGCTTATGTATCATTCTTCGACCACAATTTCTGACTGATCGAAACGCTCAAAAGCATGAAAAGAAAAAAACCTAGCGGGAACGAAACTGAGAATCGTGCTAAGCGGCTAATACGATATGTTGTCTCCGCTACTAATGCGTCACTCTCCCGCCACTAATTTTACGAAAGCTGGAAACCCCGTGGTGACGCGCAAAACACTTCCTGTCGACCGGGAACCACTTTGCAGCGTCAGCAAAACGTTGCAAGAAGTAATGCATGTGGGCTCTGAACCATTTGCATGTAGTAACACCTATTAATAAAAGTAGGTAACACATGCAAATTGTCGCAACGTTCAGCTTGCACTACATTGACGCGCTTAAGTATCAACTGCTCGCACCCGCACAGCTACACCACCACCCAAAAACGAGCGCTGCCCGCGCCCAGGTGGACAGCAACAGTAACAAACGAATGTGAAGCACGAGTCTACACCTCCGATGGCGCAGTGGACGCGCTCGAATTGCCGTCGCCCCTTTTGGTGTGTTGTTTGCGGGTGCGCGCCTTCTTGCGTGCGGCTGCGCTATGTTTCCGACCCATCGTCTGCAATTTTAAACAAGTTGGGCTAACAGGGATTTTTGCTTTGCGCACATGCACTCCATTAAACGACTGCTCGCACCCGCACAGCTACACCACCACCCAAAAACGAGCGCTGCCCGCGCCCAGGTGGACAGCAACAGTAACAAACGAATGTGAAGCACGAGTCTACACCTCCGATGGCGCAGTGGACGCGCTCGAATTGCCGTCGCCCCTTTTGGTGTGTTGTTTGCGGGTGCGCACTGCTCGCACCCGCACAGCTACACCACCACCCAAAAACGAGCGCTGCCCGCGCCCAGGTGGACAGCAACAGTAACAAACGAATGTGAAGCACGAGTCTACACCTCCGATGGCGCAGTGGACGCGCTCGAATTGCCGTCGCCCCTTTTGGTGTGTTGTTTGCGGGTGCGCACTGCTCGCACCCGCACAGCTACACCACCACCCAAAAACGAGCGCTGCCCGCGCCCAGGTGGACAGCAACAGTAACAAACGAATGTGAAGCACGAGTCTACACCTCCGATGGCGCAGTGGACGCGCTCGAATTGCCGTCGCCCCTTTTGGTGTGTTGTTTGCGGGTGCGCACTGCTCGCACCCGCACAGCTACACCACCACCCAAAAACGAGCGCTGCCCGCGCCCAGGTGGACAGCAACAGTAACAAACGAATGTGAAGCACGAGTCTACACCTCCGATGGCGCAGTGGACGCGCTCGAATTGCCGTCGCCCCTTTTGGTGTGTTGTTTGCGGGTGCGCACTGCTCGCACCCGCACAGCTACACCACCACCCAAAAACGAGCGCTGCCCGCGCCCAGGTGGACAGCAACAGTAACAAACGAATGTGAAGCACGAGTCTACACCTCCGATGGCGCAGTGGACGCGCTCGAATTGCCGTCGCCCCTTTTGGTGTGTTGTTTGCGGGTGCGCACTGCTCGCACCCGCACAGCTACACCACCACCCAAAAACGAGCGCTGCCCGCGCCCAGGTGGACAGCAACAGTAACAAACGAATGTGAAGCACGAGTCTACACCTCCGATGGCGCAGTGGACGCGCTCGAATTGCCGTCGCCCCTTTTGGTGTGTTGTTTGCGGGTGCGCACTGCTCGCACCCGCACAGCTACACCACCACCCAAAAACGAGCGCTGCCCGCGCCCAGGTGGACAGCAACAGTAACAAACGAATGTGAAGCACGAGTCTACACCTCCGATGGCGCAGTGGACGCGCTCGAATTGCCGTCGCCCCTTTTGGTGTGTTGTTTGCGGGTGCGCACTGCTCGCACCCGCACAGCTACACCACCACCCAAAAACGAGCGCTGCCCGCGCCCAGGTGGACAGCAACAGTAACAAACGAATGTGAAGCACGAGTCTACACCTCCGATGGCGCAGTGGACGCGCTCGAATTGCCGTCGCCCCTTTTGGTGTGTTGTTTGCGGGTGCGCACTGCTCGCACCCGCACAGCTACACCACCACCCAAAAACGAGCGCTGCCCGCGCCCAGGTGGACAGCAACAGTAACAAACGAATGTGAAGCACGAGTCTACACCTCCGATGGCGCAGTGGACGCGCTCGAATTGCCGTCGCCCCTTTTGGTGTGTTGTTTGCGGGTGCGCACTGCTCGCACCCGCACAGCTACACCACCACCCAAAAACGAGCGCTGCCCGCGCCCAGGTGGACAGCAACAGTAACAAACGAATGTGAAGCACGAGTCTACACCTCCGATGGCGCAGTGGACGCGCTCGAATTGCCGTCGCCCCTTTTGGTGTGTTGTTTGCGGGTGCGCACTGCTCGCACCCGCACAGCTACACCACCACCCAAAAACGAGCGCTGCCCGCGCCCAGGTGGACAGCAACAGTAACAAACGAATGTGAAGCACGAGTCTACACCTCCGATGGCGCAGTGGACGCGCTCGAATTGCCGTCGCCCCTTTTGGTGTGTTGTTTGCGGGTGCGCACTGCTCGCACCCGCACAGCTACACCACCACCCAAAAACGAGCGCTGCCCGCGCCCAGGTGGACAGCAACAGTAACAAACGAATGTGAAGCACGAGTCTACACCTCCGATGGGCGCAGTGGAGCGCTCGAATTGCCGTCGCCCCTTTTGGTGTGTTGTTTGCGGGTGCGCGCCTTCTTGCGTGCGGCTGCGCTATGTTTCCGACCCATCGTCTGCAATTTTAAACAAGTTGGGCTAACAGGGATTTTTGCTTTGCGCACATGCTCTCCTTTATACTTTAAACAGTGAGGTTGAAGCTGCTGCCTCCTTCATCAAAAAGTTCTTATTAAAGAAGAACCGTCTCGACGTTTGAATTGCTTTTTTCTTTCTCTTAGAAAGCACCACAAAACCTCGATTACGAAAACTGGGGATTTTTAGGTTTTGCTAATTTAAGAGGACGTATAAACAAAACGATATATCACCCGATATATAGAAACCTCTGGCCGAATTTCTTGGAGTACTATAATCACAAACCGAAGAAGCGAAAGAGAAAGCTTAAAGATGTTCGCAGAAAAGTGTAAAATTGCGCGAAGGAACGCAGGCCTGGTCGGCTTGCGTGCTGCACGCTTGCTCCGCGCTTTGCTATTCGCGTTGTGTGGCAGTGACACGGTTTCGATCAGTCGATAACAACAGGCTGGCTGTATTACCGATTGCTGCTTACCGCTGAGGCAAAATCCACTTCTGTAGCCTCCACAGCATTTTTGGTTGAAGTGATGAGGAACAAATTTTTACGCTCCGTAGCGTGACCAGTGTTCACCAAGAGAACAAACAGGTCGATGCATTGAAGGAGAAAGCCACCGTCTTCCTTGTTTTTAGAGGGATGCTTTGAGCAAGTTCAAATTTTCACTCAGGTGACGCTTTAGCTAATTTGAAACCGCTGAAAGATTAGGCCTGTGAAGAGTGCAGAACTTTGCTTGATCTGTCCAAACACATTGGAACGACTCATTTCATATCGAACGAGTCGGCAGGTTGATCAAACCATGCTGCAACAACCGCACGACAGGTGTCCGTTTATTTCGTTGCAGGCACGTTCCCCGAGCTCCTTACCATCCAGTTTTGACGCCTATCGTTTCGTGTTTTAGAACGTTACGTCATACTGTTCGCTCAAACCCAACCAAACAAGCATCGTTGGCACCTTTTTGTTAGTTCTCTTCTTTGGAGCACGAAGATGCTGCGACGCTTGGATGGCTCCTTTTTTTTCTCATCGTGTCACTGGGCAGTAACTGATTGGCGGCCAGTCAAAAGTGCATTTAAAATTTCTGTTTGATTTAATCATAATCTCTCTCCTCACGCGCAGTTTGTCTGGAAATAATGTGGTTAATTACCATAAATAATGAGGTGGTTAACTAACGTAGATGAGCATTTTATAACGAGCGGAGCGCCAGGTTCCATTCACGTTAAAGCCAGCTTCCCAATATTCTCAGTGGAATATGTTGTATTTTAACCTGTCTAAGGCAACTCGTAGAGCTGTCAGTTCCCCCCACGACAAACTTGAATGTCCAGTAGTTTTATGCGCCACTAAGGGCATTTAAGGATTCTTTTCCAACACCAGCTGCAAATTGCTGATATGTGCTTAATGGGTCTAACATCTGATCTGATTTTTTTTTTAAAGGTCACCCAGCAACGAGCTCGTGCATCGCTAGTTGCTTGGTGTTTTCCGAACGAGCTTAATGATGGACCTTCCCCATCGTCGAACCACAGACGAACTGGGCCACTGATAATATTACCTTTGATGTTACTGATACTGCAACTAGCTGCACCTGATGGTATACCTCACTTTATCTTTAAGGGAACGTCTTTCTATATCGCACCTGCTGTTTTTGAGTTTTCATGAATCGCTTGGTCCTCGTGTATTCCCTGAATTGGTGAGAACTTCTGAAGTTGTCCTATTTTATGAAAAAAAAAAACGGCTCATGTAGGCTAATTAGAGAACTACTGTACTGACCGGCCTTCTAAGTTGCATTTTGGAGCGTCTTATTGTCGAATTAATTTTGTTTGTTCCTCCGTCCTCACGATCTGACACCGAAGGAACACTCGGAGTTCTTGTCTTCGTTCTCAACAGTCAGAGTTTGTCTTCTCTATTGATTTGGTTCCAGGAAGATGAGTTAACAGTTACGTTCAGCGCAGGGTGTTCATTCTATTCGTGTTTCCCCACTGCCAAAATGGGATAATGCGGGATCCTTGTAAAGCTATTGACGTGTATCGAGCAGTTTTCGAGTGAGCGTTGAACCTCCCTTTCCTAACGAGTTTATTAACAATACGTGCTTACTTCGATGACACTAAACTGTACATCAGTTTGCACCACCCAAGATGCAGTCAGCTGCTTGTTCTTCGTTCCAAAAGTGCCACCACCTTCGTGTAGTATCTACTCCTTATTCCAAAAGTGCCACCATCTTCGTATAGTATGTACTCCTCATTCCAAAAGTGGCACCTTTATATAGCATCTGTTCCTTAATGTTCTATGATCCACAATTTTTTTCAGCGAATTTCGTGTATGCAGTGAAGTAAGTGGTGATTCCTTCCACTGACTATATCGGAAATCTTCGTGTTATGATAGGTTTGAATCGCCATTTCATTCGCATATAACCAGCGCAATGCGCAATGTTTATCATGAATTATGGTTGCCTCAGTGTTCCTTCGATTGCAACGATATTTTCCTGTACATTTCTGTCTCCTAAATGTACATACGACCTCTCCTTAAATATATGCTAAAGATCCGGCGTGTTGATTTCAAAAAAAGATGTACAAGGCTGGAAGGTATACAACGGTGGTTTACCAGCACTGCACAGAAGAAATGCAGGCTTCCCCTTCCCACTATGCACTGCATTAACACCCACATGATTTTACTCACTTGATCATCCATAACACTTCACCTACTCCCGTTGCCAGTAAGAACCGCTTTGGAACAGAATTCCAGAGAGTGGCAAGTCCCAATTTCGGAGACCTGTCGCTCTGTTATTTCCTTCTCCCACCGCTGAGTTGGGGACGCTGTTAGGTGAAAATGCTTCCACTCCCAAATGCAGACTGCGCAGTACTCCTCCCATATTCGGTCCTTATATTTCCACTGTTATTTTCCTTATATTACACATCACTGTTTTGTGTGGAAACCCTTGTTGCACGTGTTTTTATTTCGCATTTCTCATAATCCACTCCTCCCAATCAAAAATACTTTCGCAGCTACTGCGTTTAGCATTTTTTCTTCAATAATTTCAGTTACCCAAAAAGACTGATAGCAAATCGAATTGAAACTCAGAAGGACCTCCTGCAAAATACGTCTGTAAAAACCGTCGGTTTTAAAACTTTAACATGCCAATTTTAAAGAAAGAATGCAGCGCCACATGCGCAAAACAAGTTACATCGACCAAACTCCGTTCCCCAAAAAACTTCACGAACGCACCCCAGTCCCGACCCGGACCGATTTGTGCAGGAAAAGCGACACGGATACCACGTCAGGAGTGCCGCACTTCTCATTCGCTTCCTTCCCCCCTATCCTGAATACTGTTACTACGGCGTACATCGACCACTACCCGGAACAAACTCCTCAAAACATGTACGTACATCGTGTCTCTGATCCGGTCCTCATATATGCTGCCATGACTACATATAAACAATGATGAAATCCCGCTTTCCCGTCATCTATGAAAACCTCATCGAAAGCGAAATTCATAACGTAATTTACCACAATTTACTGATCAGGTGTAACTCTGGCTCACATGACGCAGTGACCTTTATCTTCATTCCTTCAAAAACGAATAAAATTATTCTTTTGTCCATGCATAAACATGACCTCAGCAAGTGTCGTCGTTACTTTTGTTTCGCCTCCCAATAGCTCTATAAAACGATAGATCCTCAGATGCAATGTCCACTCTCGTATTTCAAGAATGAGAAATGACCATAGAATTAGTACTGCGATGGCATTACAAAACAAATAAGACGTCTATCTGAATATGTCGTTATCAGAGTCCGAATCGTCGTCGAAAATACCACGCTTATTTGGTACAGCAGTAGACTCAGAAGGAACAGCAGCTTTGATCGGAAGTGTGGCCGAGTTGGCTTTAGAAGACCTGTTTCTACATTGGAAGGTGGACGTGCTGCGGTTAACGCTGCTACTTGTCGCAAAGATATCATCGTCATCTTCATCGTCAGTTGCAAAAATCAACCCCACTGGCCGGCTGTTTGTCGTTTTAGTGACTGCTCCTGCGCTGCCAGCCTTCGGTTGCGAGGCCACGTTAGCAGTGGCCGTTGTCAACGCATCAGTACCAACGTTTGACTCTTTTTCGGTAGCTCGATCACCGTTACTGTGTTGTTCACCGCGGGCATCGCTTCCTCGCCTTACCACTGCTGCAGCACCATCGTTTTGCTGCGTTGCAGCCGGCTGCACGTGCGGCTTTTGCCCAGACTGCACTGAAGTGGTGGCAGGGAGGAAAATATCGTCGTCTGAATCCGAAAACAGCGAAGATGGCTGCTGTTTTGAGGCGATTGTCCTTGTGATAAGTCTGCCAACGCTGTTCGCATCGCTAACCTTCGCGGTCGCATCTCTTAAGGCATCGTGTTCCACAACAGGCGCATCAGTCACAGCAGTGACGGCATTCGGCAATGAAACTCGGTCATTCGTGTCGTTGGAATTTTGAAAAATTTCTTCCGGCTCTTGGTTGACGGCCATGGTTACCCTTGTTCGTGTTGGCGCACGCCGCCCAGGACCTTTTATTCGTGACTGAAACAATTCCAGTATAGTCAAGTGGAATATAAGCTTAAAACCACATTCTAAAAACATTCCACTGGACGCGCCAAATCATTCGTAAAGGCAGCAGTTTCTACAAACCTTCCTAACTAAAAAAGACTGAGAAGACCTCCAATAGCAGGTAGGCCGAACAAACCAGTGGCTCACTCTACCATCAGCCGCATACTTTTCCTCTACAAAATGTGACTTTTTTAGCGATTACTTTGGTTTTAAAGAATGCACTTTTCACAATTACTGCAGCGCGAAAACAAATGTACAGGTGTCTCCACAAGTACGCAGCATTATCATCTTTCCAAAGTGGACCTGTGTTAGGGTTGGGAGAGCTCGCAGACTGCAGCATCGATGGAATGAGAAAAAACAACATTTTTATTACATCCAACGGTTCAGTCTCTATATACCTAACGAGAATAAAACCCAGCCAAAGGTGTGTTATTCGTAGTGACTAACAACTCTCGCACTGTTCACTGTTTTTTGAATCTCGGATGAGTATGAAAAATATATCACACTCATTTATTTTTCTTAACGCTAATATCAAGCGAAAAAAAAA